>JASDQU011245921.1:3039-18542 GCA_032191745.1 Picea mariana | reverse complement strand
CACAGATATACAGTAATACATGATTTCTATTAATGAAATAAATGTACAGAGACTGTAAAATACAGAGTGAAAGACTCGCTAGAATGGTGGTAGCTTATCTCTGAGAAGAGATGTGACGGCTACTCGCATCCGTGAGAAGATGGTTACAATGAGGCTCTGAAGGCCCTTTTACAATAAACGGGAATGCCAAAAGTCCTAGACATCCAAAGACCTAACCCTAGGAGATGAAGTGCCAAAAGTCATGTGGGCTCCGTCTGGGTAAGTTGGTGCATCAACTTCCCGGGGTCGTAACTTTTGCATACGATCTCAATTTTAGGCGTATGATAGCTCGTTGGAAAGATCTATCCAAGTCCTACAACGATGAAGACAAAATAGCATGATAGATGCTAATTTGCGAGAGCAACATGCCCAAAAAAAACATCGTTTAGGGCCTCAAAATGGCCCCAAAAGTTCAGGACCCGAAAAAACTTCTAAAAATAGTAAATTACCAAAATTGCCAGAAACATGTTTTGGGCCAGTTGGAAAAGGTGGGTGGCCACCGATATCCACCTAGATCAATCCTCCCTCCTTCGGAAGCAATGGTCTCCATTGCGTTGAGTTCCCGGGGGAGAGGGGAAAGGGATTGTTGAATCTGAATCTTGGTGAGTTGCTTGCCTTGTTGGAACCGTCGCGCTGCTTGGTTTGTTGAAGGTTCTCACGAACCTGTGGCTGGAAGGGTTGGACCTTTTTAACCAGTTTGGCTACATGAGATGACTGTGTACAGAAGGAATCTTTGTGCTTTGATGAAACCTTGTCGACTTGCTTCTGGTGGATAGAAGGTGCTTGGGTCGAGGCTGTAGTGGTTGCAGTATCCTTTTGTTTCCCTTTTGAACAGATTGTGGAGAAGATGAATTTTGTAGTATGAGATACTACCTTGCGGCATTGTTTAGGTGGGGCAATAGTTGGAACCACCTCTGGTATCCTGTAGAGATGACCCCCAAGAGTGATAATGACACTACGAGGTCGAGACTCATAGATAGCATGGCATTTCCACATATATGGCTGGCCCAAGAGAACATCAAAAACATCCAGTGGGGAAACATCACATAATACCTCATCCTTGAAGGGTTGGATGTCGTATGACAATCGACACTGCTGGCTGACACGAAGATCTTGTCCTTGGTGAAGCCACCCGATGTTGTATGGTTGTGGGTGTGGTGTTGTCGACAATCCCAATTGTTTGACGACCTTTGCTGAGATGAGGTTCTTCTAGCTTCCACTATCAACAATAAAATGAAATGGGGTCCCCTTCACCCACATCTAGGAATGACAAAGGCGCTTCCCCTCTTCTGGATCAGTTGGTTCTTCTGGTTGAATTGCTGCAGTCGCGACAATAGTAGTGGGGCCTGCGTCAATGATTTGTCCTTTACCATTATTTTTAGAATCAGATTCGGAATCAGGGTTCGGCTCTTTGTCTTTGATCTCGGCCACCAATGACTGTTTTGAGCGACATTCATTGGTGTTGTGCCAGGGGCTTTTGTGGAACTCGCACCGTTTTCCAGTGTCCTGCTTTTTCTTCCCGTGACCCTTCTTTTCTTGTGTCTCGGACTGGTTTTCAGGAGATTGCTTGTTAGGGCCGTCTTTGCCATACTTTGGTTGTTGCGGATTTGCAGACCCGAATTCCCGTTTGTTCTGGTACTTAAATTTCTGCTCAATTTTAACAGCATATCGATAAGCAACACCAAGTGATGAGATGTCTAGAAAATCCATTTCAGTTTGGATGTATCTGTGTAGAGCCCCACGGTATTTCAGAACCAAATGTCGTTCAGAGTCTTTGATACCCAGCTTGGTGCGCAAGGTATGGAAGCTATTGGTGAAATCCGGAACTGATTGGCCCCTCTCTTGCCGCAGTGTGGTCCATCTCATCTACCGGTCCTCANATGGAGCTCTGCTCCCAGTAAGTTTCCCACCAATGTTTGACATGAGGGAGAGATTTAAGGAGTGCAAAGGTGATCTTTTCTTTGTCGGAAAAATTGTGAACAAAGAAATAACCTTCCAACAGAGTTAACCATTTTTCTAGGGCTTCTGCATCTATCTGTCCTTCAAATACAGGAATATCAAAATTAACTTGTACCTTCAAAGGTGAGGTGCCTCCAAAGTGGTTGCTTGATGAAGATGCGCATGATGCTATCGGCAGGCGTTGAAGGATGTGGGCGAAATTCTCCATCGTTTCATCCCTCTGTCGCGTGAGAGCTTTCTCAAGCAACAGATTGATAGGATCGTCTGCTCCGTCATTTTTCTTTTCTTCCGTCATTGAGGGTTTCTTGGGTGTGTGAGAACGATTGTCTTCAAGAGAGACAAGATCGAGACCCAACTTGCTATACTCGGACCTCGTCGGGGACATGAAAAAAACGATCAAGAGCAGCCTGCTCTGATACCACTGATCCGAATTATTTTCGGCACGAAATGAGAGTGGAGATATAACACAGGAATATTTAGATATATTTCAAGAGAGACAACAATATAACAGAGATATAGCATAAATAACAAGATCCACCGATATACAGTAATACACGATTTCTATTAATGAAATAAATGTACAGAGACTGTAAAATACAGAGTGAAAGACTCGCTAGAATGGTGGTAGCTTATCTCTTAGAAGAGATGTGACGGCTACTCGCATCCGTGAGAAGATGGTTACAATGAGGCTCTGAAGGCCCTTTTACAATAAACGGGAATGCCAAAAGTCCTAGACATCCAAAAACCTAACCCTAGGAGATGAAGCGCCAAAAGTCACGTCGACCCCGTTTGGGTAAGTTGGTGCATCAACTTCCCGGGGTCGTAACTTATGCATACGATCTCTGTTTTAGGCGTATAATAGCTCGTTGGAAAGATATATTTGAGGCCTACAACGATCAAGACAAAATAGCATGATAGATGTTAATTTGCGAGAGCAACATACCCAAAAAAAACATCGTTTAGGGCCTCAAAATGGCCCCAGAAGTTCAAGACCCGAAAAAACTTCTAAAAATAGTAAATTACCAAAATTGCCAGAAACATGTTTTGGGCTAGTTGGAAAAGGTGGGTGGCCATTGATATCCATCTGGATCAATCCTCCCTCCTTAGGAAGCAATGGTCTTCATTGCGTTGAGTTTTCGGGGGAGAGGGGAAAGCGATTGTTGAATCTGAATCTTGGTGAGTTGCTTGCTTTCTTGGAACCGTCGCGTTGCTTGGTTTGATGAAGGTCGTCAGGAACCTATGGCTGGAAGGGTTGGACCTTTTTAACCAGTTTTGCTAGATGAGATGACTGTGTGCAAAAGGAATCTTTGTGCTTTGCTGCAACCTTGTCGACCTACTTCTGGTGGATAGAAGGTGCTTGGGCCAAGGCTGTAGTGGTTGCAGTATCCTTTTGTTCCCCTTTTGAACAAATTGTGGAGAAGATGAATTTTGTAGTATGAGATACTACCTTGCGTCACTGTTTAGGTGGGGCAGTAGTTGGAACTACCTCTGGTATCCTGTAGAGATGACCCCCCAGAGTAATAATGACACTACGGGGTCGAGACTCATAGATAGCATGGCGTTTCCACATCTATGGTTGGCCCAAGAGAACATCACAAACATCCAATGGGGCAACATCACATAATACCTCATCCTTGAAGGGTTGGATGCCGTATGACAATCGACACTGCTGGCTAACACGAAGATCTCGTCCTTGGCGAAGCCACCCGATGATGTATGGTTGTGGGTGTGGTGTTGTCGAAAATCCCAACTGTTTGACGACCTCATCTGAGATGAGGTTCTTTTGGCTTCTGCTATCAACAATAAAATACTTTGGTTGTTGCGGATTTGCAAACTCGAATTCCCGTTTGTTCTGGTGCTTAAATTTCTGCTCAATTTTAACAGCATATCCATAAGCAACACCGAGTGATGAGATGTCCAGAAAATCCATTTCAGTTTGGATGTATCTGTGTAGAGCCCCACGGTATTTCAGATCCAAATGTCGTTCAGAGTCTTTGATACCCAGCTTGGTGCATAAGGTATGGAAGCTATTGGTGAACTCTGGAACTGATTAGCCCCTCTCTTGCCGCAATGTGGTCCATCTCATGTATCGGTCCTCATAGTTGCCAACAGGGTAGTACTGTTCCTTTACTGCATCCACAAAAAAATCCCAAGTGGGATCGTCCCCATATATTCCAAAATCCTCTGTGGAGCTCTACTCCCAGTAAGTTTCCCACCAATGTTTGACATGAGGGAGAGCTTTAAGGAGTGCAAAGGTGATCTTTTCTTTGTCGGAAAAATTGTGAACAGAGAAATAACCTTCCAACAGAGTTAACCATTTTTCTAGGGCTTCTGCATCTATCTGTCCTTCAAATACAAGAATATCAAAATTAACTTGTACCTTCAAAGGCGAGGTGCCTCCAAAGTGGTTGCTTGATGAAAATGCGCCTGATGCTATCGGCAGGCGTTGAAGGATGTGGGCGAAATTCTCCATCGTTTTGTCCCTCTGTCGTGTGAGAGCTTTCTCAAGCAACAGATTGATAGGATCGTCTGCTCCGTCGTTTTTCTTTTCTTTCGCCATTGAGGGTTTCTTGGGTGTGCGAGAGCGATTGTCTTCAAGAGAGACAAGCTCGAGAGCCAACTTGCTATACTCGGACCTCGTCGGGGACATGCACTGAAAAAAACGATCAAGAGCAGCTTGCTCTGATACCACTGATCCAGATTATTTTCGGCACGAAATGAGAGTGGAGATATAACACATGAATATTTAGAGATATTGAAAGAGAGACAACAATATAACAGAGATATAGCATAAATAACAAGATTCACAGATATACAATAATACACGATTTCTATTAATGAAATAAATGTACAGAGACTATAAAATACAGAGTGAAAGACTCGCTAGAATGGTGGTAGCTTATCTCTGAGAAGAGATGTGACGGCTACTCGCATCTGTGAGAAGATGGTTACAATGAGGCTCTGAAGGCCCTTTTACAATAAACGGGAATGCCAAAAGTCCTAGACATCCAAAAACCTAACCCTAGGAGATGAAGTGCCAAAAGTCATGTGGTCCCCGTCTGGGTAAGTTGGTGCATCAACTTCCCGGGGTCGTAGCTTTTGCATACAATCTCCGTTTTAGGATTATGATAGCTCGTTGGAAAGATCTATCCGAGGCCTACATCGATCAAGAGAAAATAGCATTATAGATGTTAACTTGTGAGAGCAACATACCCAAAAAAAAAACATCGTTTAGGGCCTCAAAATGGCCCTAGAAGTTCAGGACCCAAAAAAACTACTAAAAATAGTAAATTACCAAAATTGCCAGAAACATGTTTTGGGCCAGTTGGAAAAGGTGGGTGGCCACCGATATCCACCTGGATCAATCCTCCCTCCTTAGGAAGCAATGGTCTCCATTGCGTTGAGTTCCCGGGGGAGAGGGGAAAGCGATTGTTGAATCTGAATCTTGGTGAGTTGCTTGCCTTGTTGGAACCGTCGCGCTGCTTGGTTTGTTGAAGGTCGTCACGAACCTGTGGCTGGAAGGGTTGCACCTTTTTAACCAGTTTGGCTACATGAGATGACTGTGTGCAAAAGGAATCTTTGTGCTTTGCTGCAACCTTGTCGACCTACTTCTGGTGGGTAGAAGGTGCTTGGGTCGAGGCTGTAGTGGTTGCAGTATCCTTTTGTTCCCCTTTTGAACAGATTGTGGAGAAGATGAATTTTGTAGTATGAGATACTACCTTGCGGCACTGTTTAGGTGGGGCAGTAGTTGGAACTACCTCTGGTATCCTATAGAGATGACCCCCCAGGGTAATAATGACACTACGGGGTCGAGACTCATAGATAGTATGGTGTTTCCACATATATGGCTGGCCCAAGAGAACATCAAAAACATCCAGTGGGGAAACATCACATAATACTTCATCCTTGAAGGGTTGGATGCCGTATGACAATCGACACTGCTGGCTGACACGAAGATCTCGTCCTTGGCGAAGCCACCCGATGCTGTATGGTTGTGGGTGTGGTGTTATCGACAATCCAAATTGTTTGACGACCTCTGTTGAGATGAGGTTCTTTTGGCTTCCGCTATCAACAATAAATTACTTTGGTTGTTGCGGATTTGCAGACTCGAATTCCCGTTTGTTCTGGTGCTTAAATTTCTGCTCAATTTTAACAGCATTTCGATAAGCAACACCGAGTGATGAGATGTCCAGAAAATCCATTTCAGTTTGGATGTATCTGTGTAGAGCCCCACGGTATTTCAAAACCAAATGTCGTTCAGAGTCTTTGATACTCAGCTTGGTGCGCAAGGTATGGAAGCTATTGGTGAACTCTGGAACTGATTGGCCCCTCTCTTGCCGCACTGTGGTCCATCTCATGTACCGATCCTCATAGTTGCCAACAGGGTAGTGCTGTTCCTTTACCGCATCCACAAAAAAATCCCAAGTGGGCTCGGCCCCATATATTCCAGAATCCTCTGTGGAGGTCTGCTTCCAGTAAGTTTCCCACCAATGTTTGACATGAGGGAGAGCTTTAAGGAGTGCAAAGGTGATCTTTTCTTTGTCGGAAAAATTGTGAACAGAGAAATAACCTTCCAACAGAGTTAACCATTTTTCTAGGGCTTCTACATCTATCTGTCCTTCAAATACAGGAATATCAAAATTAACTTGTACCTTCAAAGGCGAGGTGCCTCCAAAGTGGTTGCTTGATGAAGATGCACCTGATGCTATCGACAGGCGTTGAAGGATGTGGGCGAAATTCCCCATCTTTTCGTCCCTCTGTCGCGTGAGAGCTTTCTCAAGCAACAGATTGATAGGACCGTCTGCTCCGTTGTTTTTCTTTTCTTTCGCCATTGAGGGTTTATTGGGTGTGCAAGAGCGATTGTCTTCAAGAGAAACAAGCTCGAGACCCAACTTGGTATACTCGGACCTCGTCGGGGACATGCACTGAAAAAAACGATCAAGAGCAGCCTGCTCTGATACCACTGATCCGGATTATTTTCAGCACGAAATGAGAGCGGAGATATAACACATGAATATTTAGAGATATTGCAAGAGAGACAACAATATAACAGAGATATAGCATAAATAACAAGATTCACAGATATACAGTAATACACGATTTCTATTAATGAAATAAATGTACAGACACTGTAAAATACAAAGTGAAAGACTCGCTAGAATTTTGGTAGCTGATCTCTGAGAAGAGATGTGATGGCTACTCGCATCTGTGAGAAGATGGTTACAATGAGGCTCTGAAGGCCCTTTTACAATAAACAGGATTGCCAAAAGTCCTAGACATCCAAAAACCTAACCCTAGGAGATGAAGCGCCAAAAGTCATGTGGGCCCCGTTTGGATAAGTTGGTGCATCAACTTCCCGGGGTCATAAATTTTGCATATGATCTCCGTTTTAGGCGTATGATAGCTCGTTGGAAAGATCTATCCGAGGCCTACAACGATCAAGACAAAATAGAATTATAGATGCTATTTTGCGAGAGCAACATACCCAAAAAAAAAAAACATCGTTTAGGGCCTCAAAATGGCCCCAGAAGTTCAGGACCCGAAAAAACTGCTAAAAATAGTAAATTACCAAATTTGCCAGAAACATGTTTTGGGCCAGTNAATCCTCCCTCCTTAGGAAGCAATGGTCTTCATTGCGTTGAGTTCCCGGGGGAGAGGGGAAAGCGATTGTTGAATCTGAATCTTGGTGAGTTGCTTGCCTTGTTGGAACCGTCGCGCTGCTTGGTTTGTTGAAGGTCGTCACGATCCTGTGGCTAGAAGGGTTGGAACTTTTTATCCAGTTTGGCTACATGAGATGACTGTGTGCAAAAGGAATCTTTGTGCTTTGCTACAACCTTTTCGACCTACTTCTGGTGGATAGAAGGTGCTTGGGCCAAGGCTATAGTGGTTGCAGTATCCTTTTGTTCCCCTTTTGAACAGATTGTGGAGAAGATGAATTTTGTAGTATGAGATACTACCTTGCGGCACTGTTTGGGTGGGGCAGTAGTTGGAACTACCTCTGGTATCCTGTAAAGATGACCCCTTAGAGTAATAATGACACTACGGGGTCGAGACTCATAGATAGCATGGCGTTTCCACATATATGGCTGGCCCAAGAGAACATCACAAACATCCAGTGGGGCAACATCACATAATACCTCATCCTTGAAGGGTTGGATGCCGTATGACAATCAACACTATTGGCTGACACGAAGATCTCGTTCTTGGCGAAGCCACCCGATGTTGTATGGTTGTGGGTGTGGTGTTGTCGACAATCCCAACTGTTTGACGACCTCTACTGAGATGAGGTTCTTCTGACTTCTGCTATCAACAATAAAATACTTTGGTTGTTGTGGATTTGCAGACCCGAATTCCCATTTGTTCTGGTGCTTAAATTTCTGCTCAATTTTAACAGCATATCGATAAGCAACACCGAGTGATGAGATGCCCAGAAAATCCATTTCAGTTTGGATGTATCTGTGTAGAGCCCCACGGTATTTCAGAACCAAATGTTGTTCAG
Source organism: Picea mariana (assembly GCA_032191745.1). Taxonomy (NCBI): domain Eukaryota; kingdom Viridiplantae; phylum Streptophyta; class Pinopsida; order Pinales; family Pinaceae; genus Picea; species Picea mariana. The sequence goes on along the minus strand of JASDQU011245921.1, from coordinate 10,045 downwards.
AGTCTTTGATACCCAGCTTGGTGCGCAAGGTATGGAAGTTATTGGTGAACTCCGGAACTGATTGGCCCCTCTCTTGCTGCAATGTGGTCCATCTCATGTACTAGTCCTCATAGTTGCCAACAGGGTAGTATTGTTCCTTTACCGCATCCACAAAAAAATCCCAAGTGGGCTCGGCCCCATATATTCCAGAATCCTCTGTGGAGCTCTGCTCCCAGTAAGTTTCCCACCAATGTTTGACATGAGGGAGAGATTTAAGGAGTGCAAAGGTGATCTTTTATTTGTCGGAAAAATTGTGAACAGAGAAATAACCTTCCAACAGAGTTAACCATTTTTCTAAGGCTTCTGCATCTATCTGTCCTTCAAATACAGGAATATCAAAATTAACTTGTACCTTCAAAGGCGAGGTGCCTCCAAAGTGGTTGCTTGATGAAGATGCGCCTGATGCTATCGGCAGCCATTGAAGGATGTGGGTGAAATTCTCCATCATTTCGTCCTTCTGTCGCGTGAGAGCTTTCTCAAGCAACAGATTGATAGGATCGTCTGCTCCGTCGTTTTTCTTTTCTTTCGCCATTGAGGGTTTCTTGGGTGTGCAAGAGCGATTGTCTTCAAAAGAGACAAGCTCGAGACCCAACTTGCTATACTCGGACCTCGTCGGGGACATGCACTGAAAAAAACGATCAAGAGCAACCTGCTCTGATACCACTGATCTAGATTATTTTCGACATGAAATGAGAGCGGAGATATAACACATGAATATTTAGAGATATTGCAAGAGAGACAACAATATAACAGAGATATAGCATAAATAACAAGATTCACAGATATACAGTAATACACGATTTCTATTAATGAAATAAATGTACAGAGACTATAAAATACAGAGTGAAAGACTCGCTAGAATGGTGGTAGCTTATCTCTGAGAAGAGACGTGACGACTACTCGCATTCGTGAGAAGATGGTTACAATGAGGCTCTGAAGGCCCTTTTACAATAAATGGAAATGCCAAAAGTCCTAGATATCCAAAAACCCAATCCTAGGAGATGAAGCGCCAAAAGTCATGTGGGCCCCGTCTGGGTAAGTTGGTGCATCAACTTCCTGAGGTCGTAACTTTTGCATACGATCTCCGTTTTAGGAGTATGATAGCTCATTGGAAAGATATATCCGAGGCCTACAACGATCAAGACAAAATAGCATCATAGATGTTATTTTGCAAGAGCAACATACCCAAAAAAAATCATTTAGGGACTCAAAATGGCCCCATAAGTTCAGGACCCGAAAAAACTGCTAAAAATAGTAAATTACCAAAATTGCTAGAAACATGTTTTGGGCCAGTTGGAAAAGGTGGGTGCCCACCGATATCCACCTGGATCAATTGCCTTGGCATGGTGACCAATGGTGATAGTGTTACCCACAAGCATTTCACGGAGATGAGAAGGTTGGCTCGTGATGAGACCCCCTTTCTCTTGGTTATGCTACCAAGAGCCACTACCCTGGCATGGTGACCAGCTGAATAATAGTGTCATACCGCTTCATGCCCATGTACCTAATAGGTTGGCTCGTGATGAGACCCCCTATCCTCCAACTAGGTCTTGAGTTTATTTTATTTTATGGGTCCCTCCTTTTTCTTACTAAGAAGCCTTTTATTTCTTTCTCGAGGATTCCTGGGCGAAGCATCTGAAGGTTTGATCTTTGGATTTTAGATTTTTCTATCTACTTTTACCCTTTGGGCCTTTAGCCCCTTCTTCCCACAAGGCAATGTACAACCCTTTACTAGCTTGGCAAACCTAATGCTTGAACCAATGTAGGGGATGGATGAGAGGGAAGATGATGAAAAGCGATAAGTATGGTAGGAATGGATGATGACATTTCATAAACCAACCTAGTGATAACTCACTCCGAAGGGAACCAACTTTCTAGGGCATTCTGTCATCCCCCCCAGGTATGGACAAGTCAAAAGGCATAAAGTCCAAGCACACATCATGAAGCAACAGAGAATTAAATGCACATATTCAAATGTTTTGAGAATTAGAGTGACAGATACCATGATACCCGAACTCATTACCTCATGGAGCAAGACCCACTGCTGCTTCAGGACCAGGCCGATGGAATGGATGTTGCTACTGCTAACAGGATGGAGGAACTGAAGAAGAAGGATGGGCCCTCCAGGGCCAGGATCAAGTCAATATGGCTCTCGATACTCCATGTCTAGGACCTATGGGCCTCAAGACATAATCTCCTTAGTTATCTCTAGGCTAGGGGATAACATTCCCAACCACCATTTTTTTGGGAATTTAAAGTTCTCTTTGAACTAAGCATTGTAGCCTAATTTCGTTGTGAAAGATCCATCCTTTGGATTTTTCGATCACACTAGAGAATCCTCCATCTCTTCTTCAATTGAGATAAAGTTTTCACATAGTTTACTGATGAAGGAGTTACATTCCTCTGCTAGATTCTCTAGAAGGTCTAAGGATGATGTTGTGATCCATCCATTTCAGCCTCTTGGCTGGGGGGATCCAACCTTTGCATCATTTAAACTTATAATTGAATGTTCCCTTAAATATTGGATTACGGGAGCAAAGATGACATAACTATTACCAACTCCCAACCAAGGGTCCTTCCTTGTAACGTACCCCCGACCACCCACAGGCCGGGGGACGCCACTCCAGAGCAATCTCTCATGCTCTGACACCAGTTGGTAACATCCCCAGCCATAAACAGGCCAAGCCATGCTACTCTAGGGAACGCTTTCGTTCTCTTATTGCGGAACATACGGTAACATACCCAATAATCAACTTAGCTATGCCACATAAATTTTCTCTTCAAACTGCATGCAACTTAGACATGTACATACAACACTCTTACAGAAGCTTTACATATAAACATAAACAAACCATTACATTATGTAATATATGACTTTATACTAAAATAACAGTCACCACAGATATGCAACATATACAAGAAAATACCCATAAACATACAGGCAATTATAATCACATTTATGATAAACCGTAACATAAGCACGTAAATAACAATGCAGCATATCATTTTATCATACGATTGGTACTTATCTTGGAAATATTGTCACCAACTGCGTACAAACCATCCACGAACCTCCCAGCCTTAGACTACACTGTTCATCACTCTCAACAGTGAGTCACCCCTGAGTTGGGACTAAACTCCACCCGGGTAAAGGGTTCCTAACTGGGTAAGGCTCATGGACAACAAGAAAGACTCTGTCTCAGGTGCTTACTCAACCAACAACCTACAACCTCTCATTCCCCACATGCCTATCCCACCCAAGGAAGTGTGCTCCTTCTCTGTTGAACAATTCCTTGATTGCCCCACTTCCCTTCCAGGGCTTTAGCAACAGGCCGGACCAGAAGTCTCAGAGCGTTGTAGCTACAATTTAGCACCTTTGGAAATCAATCCCCAACAATTCTCACGCTCAGAGAATTGCTCATGGGCCTAACAACCCGCTTCTTCAATCCCGCTCCAAGCTAACCAAGTACACCAATCGGAAAAGGCTACGGGAACAGGTTCAGAAATGGTGAAATGGATATCTCAAGGATAATTGACTGCATGAGTGAAAATCACTATGAAACTCCTGGTGAAAGTGATCGTGAGAATGACGGTCAAGCTGCTGGTAAGAATCCCCTGAAAAGTGACCCAATGAGCTAAGTCCCCCCCCACGATATGAATGCATATCCCCAACTTGACACTTGTCATATTGGAAATTACTTTGGTCCACTTGTCCCCAACTTTAGGACTTAGAATAAAATAATTATCCATACTTTATGCTTTAGGAAATATTAATATAATATTCCCTTGACTTTTGGCCTTCCCTTTCCCTGACTGATGAAGTTCAGTCTCCCATCTCTTTTATCGTAGTCGGTCTGCACGCAATGATGTATTTTATATTAATCATGAGTCATGTACAAGATAGGCGCATTGGCCTTTGACATCTAGGCGTTCTGGCCTAATACCAAAACATAAGCATCCCAACTTATAATAACTGGCTCACCAACCTATAACACATATCATATACACGAGGCTCACTGTCCTCCATACTGCGCGTGGTATCCATAAATGTGCATACTACATCATTTTACTGCACAGTTCATGCGCGCACTATGCCACATGGCGTGCATTACCAAATGATGTCAAAATAGTTCACCAACTTAAGTACACTTATATTACATTTACAATTGGGTTCGACTGAGGGATATTACATTCTCGATTCGAATACTTCTGCCATTTCCAACCTTCCAAACTATCCAATTACCCACCAGCGAGAATGCATTTACCAATGCTTTCCATACTATGGATCCTTTTGCAGATTTGCAAGGAGAATGGAACCAGTCACTTATGGACATATTTGGGAAGTATTTGGAGGACATTACATAGTTCCACAACAATTCTCCCATAGTTAATCTCCAAAGATTTATTCCTACAGGGGCTTTGGTGAGAATTTGTATTTCTTTTATGCCCCATCCTCCATACTCTTTTGGGCAGGTGATCATAGGCCATTTGGCGAGGTCTGGTCGTGTTTTTTTACCCAACCACAGGAATTGGAAGCTCAATTTCTATATTTTGGTTAAAATCGCCTTAGGTATAGCCGTTATTGAATTCTAGTAGATTGGAATTCCTTGGAGCATTGTTTTCAACAATACTAGTATGCCCCCTCTAGATAAAAGTCGGTTTACCCATATCGCTATCTTGGCTTTTTTTTTCCGAACGAGTCAGTCCCAGTCCTTTTTTATATAACTAGCAGGTTTGAGGTAAAATCCTAGATATTTAAAACCTTCGTCCAGAGGTTTTACTAGAGCAAGAAGGAGAGACAAAATCAAATTGGATTCCGGTTCCGAGCAGTTGTTTAGGATGATGCAAGATTTGTCCAAGTTTATGGACATGCCTATAGCTTTGCATAAGAGGTCTAGACTATCCTTCAAAGCCCTTGCATCGCGAAAAGTACCCTGTACACTGCATAAAATATCATCCACAAATTGAAGATGTGTTACCTCCTCCTTATCTGACTGTAACAACCCTAGTTAAATAGTTGCTTAAGGTTTGTCAAGTATAGTTAATTAAATAATTAACTGTCCTAATGTGTATTAGTTAAGTAATGATTAATTATTAATAATATTAATTAATTAATAATTTATTGTTTAATATATGTTGATTAATTAATTAATTGATTATTTGACACATTTAATGTTTGGAGTAACGAATTAAAGGCTTAATAACTTTTAATTTATTATTAGAAAACTTTACGTAAGAAGTGATAAAGCATTGAATGGAGGGATAGGGTATTGAATGGAGGGATAAGGTATTAAATGGAGGAATAAGGTGGGTGGCATGAAATGAAGGTAGGATGCGGTGAATGGGAAGGGGGATATGAGGGGGCAGAGGCATTCATAAAGGGGGGACTTTTGGAAACTTTGGGGAAGGAAGCTTTTTCTCAGATAAGGGACTGTGATTTCTGGTTTGGAGTTTGGGTGGACTGTTACAGGGGTGCACCAGGTTGTTGAGATTTTTGGGCTAGGGGGCCAGGAATCCTCACGGAATCTTGGAGCTAGGGAGCCGGATAGGCTCTGTTCCTAGCTGGCAGGGAGGAAAGATTCAGTTTTGGGCAGAGTTTGGGCAGAGCAGCAGCAAGGATAAACAAAGATTGGAGAAATAACATTAGATAGAGGTATGTATTTTCATGAATATGTTGTGTTATGTGGTTGTTACGTAAGTTTATTTCATGTTGTTCATAAACAAAGTTTATGCTGAATAAATTATGATTATAAGTTGATGATTAAATTGTACATGGTATAATTTCTTTATTTTTTATTTTAGCTTGTGTTTTATAAGGCTCTGTGGGGACAGAGACCTTACACATGGTATCAGAGCCCGGTTTCAGAACTGAAACCTGGGCTTGACCACCCACTTAACTGTGCAATCTACTCCTTTCCCCCAAAATTTTGGTTGAATTAAATATAGCTATGATGAAAGATTTCACCTCTAAATGATAAAATAAAAGCATTTTGCAAAGGAAGCAATGTTAAAGAAATAGAAGATGTTACAAATGGAAAACTTGGAAACAAATATGCCTACAAAGTATTTGGATATGATGCGATATATTGTGAGAATGTAAATTTTATGAATGTTTAAATGTTATTGATGATGATGGATATGATGCGATCTACTATGTGAATGTAAATTCTATGAATGTTTAATTGTTATTGATGATGATGGATATGATGCGATATATTGTGTGAATGTGAATCCTATGAAGGTTTAAATGCTATTAGAATGATGTTGGATATGATGCAATCTATTTTGTAAATGATAATTTTATGAATGGGTGTTGATAATTGAATTATGGGATATTATGAAATCTATTTCTAACTTGAAAAATTTGATGTTAAAGTTGTTGATACGCGGATACCAAATTGAAATTATGGTTGTATGCAATTACATGATGATAATGCATAGAAATGTATGAGTTTGTGTTACAGACTAATCTGCAGGTTATGGACTATGAAATAGCCAAGGGATAATGATTATGAACATGGATGTCATGACCACTGGCCGAGAAACAATATGGTATGAATCTGTGTATGTGAAATTATATTGGTTTGGATGCATTGCTATGATATGTGGACCAATGCAGGATTTTAGGTGGTGAGATTGCCCACAATTGAATAGACGATGACAAAACTCCCAGCAACACGGTGCCACTGTATATTTCATTGTAGGGTGTGGACCTTAGTCCTATTAGGAGGGGTGGAGGCCTTTCCCACCGTGTATCCTTCGAAACCTGAAGTCATGGGAGGACGATGTTAGCTCACGCTCCCTTAGATGTGTGATGATGACTGTCAGTTGCTTGCTGGGGAAACTTGGTTGAGATAGTGACACTTCCGCTTACGGGTTCTATTTGGAGTTAGGTCAATATAGTTGACGCTCCAAGATAGTCTAGCAGAGGAAGGATAGGAATGGAAGATGGAAGTAAGTTAGGGAG
>JASDQU011245920.1:0-10429 GCA_032191745.1 Picea mariana | reverse complement strand
AGAAAGGATCAAACATCATTTAAAAGGTATGTCATTTGTCCCTCTCTGAACTAGTTTATATGACAATGAAGTCTAAGGTGAAATTTGTATTCTGTCTTGTTTTGTTATAGATTCCTCTGGAATTTAGGGATATTAGTTTGTGTCTGCACTTACCGATTTTTCCGATAAAAGGGGGGTGAGATCTTACGACCTCCAGTCATTGCGTAGGTGGCTGAAGCCATTTCAAAAAAGAGAAGCTAGGCTCAGGAGCAGTGCGAACAGATAGTAGATATGTATGAAGCGCTGGCACAAGCAGTGGCAGACACTATAGTTAGGCAGTGAATCAGGATGAGTCACAATGTCAGCGTTGGGGGCATGTTGGGAACAGGCCATTTTTGAGGGAAAATCACGACGTGGGAGGAATATGTGCATGTAGAATAAGCAACATGTGTAAGGTAGACGTGCATGCAGGAAAAGAAGTACGTGCAAAACAAACACACATGCAGAAGAGGAAGGCATGCGAGGCACACATGCAAGAATACCTAGCCATGATAGGGTTAGGGTGTTGGTAAGAGAATGTAATGGTTGGTAAGTCGAAAATATGTATAAGTAGGTACCTAGGAGGTCTAGGTCCAGGGTTGTTGTTGTTGTGTTCGTGTGGGTTTTTGGTTGTTCGTTATTGTTCGTTTTGGGTTGGTCAGTGATATTGTGATGTAAAAAAATAGAATGACTGTAAATCCGATCGATCTTGTAAGTTGTTGAGTTGAGAAGATGGAATAAGGGAGATGTTGAGGGTTATATCATAGGCCGAGGAGCCTAGTGTGATCTAGTCCGCCTCATTGTAGATCTTGACCGGTTTTGATGGAGCGTTGTAATGCGCGGGGTGCTATATTTTTGGAACCATAATAATAAAAGAGTAGAGCAGCCAAATCTTTTTGGATGTATCCCATGAGGGGTGAACCACAATAGATCATGTGTTATGTGATTGAATGCTATGTATCTCTTTTGTTGTTAATGATTAGATGTTAAACAAATGTGTGAATGCCTATATATATTTTCTACTTTACATGCATGAGCAATAATGACAATGTATTCCATATAAGTTGAATGTTAAAGTAATAAAGGAGAACTACAGAGTTTAATCATAGATCCCCACTCATTTCCCAGGCTACAAGCACCTGAGCATTGTAGCCACCCATAAGAACTATCTCGAGTGAGACTACGCAGTGCATCCTGTGCACTGTATTTCCTTCTGGTTTACCAAGAGGGGCGATAGTTTTATAGGGGTTTTGTTGGAAACAAAGCAGACTTGAACCTGGGTCTGCCCAAGAAAGGTATTAGGAGTAAACCATAACCAACACTCCATATTTAAAAGTAGGTGCTTGAGCATGTTTTGTCCCTTGTAAAAGTATTCAATTTAGTCTTCCCTATTCACATTGCCTCTATGCATGTTTATGTATGTACAAAAGGGAAAATTGGTTTCATTGTATGTACATGCTCTTTAATTTTCCAAATTGTTAATGCGTGTGGTTATCACTAGGTGTTTTTCACTTGTTAAGTGTGTTTGAAAAGAAATTTAATTGAACATTATATTCTTACTTTATATGTTTTTATTTTATTTTATGTTTTATTAAGGATAAAGAGATTACATAAAGGGGATAAAGGATTCACATGCACTCACTCATAATATAGGGACAATTCATGTTTGGTTTGTCAATTAGTGAAATAGAAAACTCTAAAATCTATATAGAAGAGTACATAGCTCACGTTTTTTTATGAAAGGTTAACCATTCACTTTTCAGGTAAACAATACACATGATGCACATTTCTAAGGTGTGATTTAAATTTATAGTGAGTTGATCAAGTTGTGTGACCATTCACTATCAACTTGATTCAGGCTTATAGTTGAGTATTTGAACCACATGAAACACTATCATAGGCTCATCTCACTCATGCATACAATGAGATGCTTGAGTTGCATAACTTTTCATGTTTGACTTGAGTAATCCAAAGGTTATAAATTAGGGTGATCATTCCCACCTCTTCCCAACTTATCATTGTTGGGGTTTGAGATGTCGACTGCATCAAGTCTACTTTCACAATAAACATAATTTGGTGACCATACTGAGGATGACCATTTAACAGTCTATTCCTAGTTTTTTATTTAATTATTTCAGTTTGTATTTTAAAAGTGCATTTTGTAACCTTGCATTATCATGGGTGAACCCGATTGCTTATATAAAGTAAATTCTTGGGAATCCCCCAATGATCATATTAAGAAATTTTCTTGTCACTATAGATATATAGGTGTCTTTGATAATCCTATGGCATCATGGATATTTCTTATCACACTCCATGGGTTGGATACTACCTAGTATAGGTCTGTCTCACCTAACCCTGAACTTGGTTTGACACATCTCTTTGTGGCATTAGTTTCTATCCTTCCATGGTGTGTTTTTTTTCATGGACATTATGATCCCTTCACTTGCCAAATATTTTATAGGTCAAACAAAAATATAAGGAAAACCCTAGCCTCTTTATGGTAGGACAAGCAAATAGTTTCCCTTCTCATAATCCACCATTAGAACTACTAGGGAATTGTGATTAGTTGTTCTTTGATGATTCTTTTAATCATGACTTGTAATTTATTAATGAGGCTAAATTTAAGGGTGACATCCAAGGTTTTATTGATAATGAAACCATTAATGAATACTTCCCATTTAATGATGTCATATTAAAAGATAGTGTTGAACATGCCCATGGTCTTATTCTTCGTGAGATAGACCACGGTGATGATAACCTTGTTCTTCATGGCCTTCATGTAAATATCATTAATCTTTACCTTAGTGATTCCCCCTTCCATGAGTTACTTGATAAAACTTTGTTTGAGAGTAGTACTAACAAGGAGGAGAATCTAAAGTTAGATAATGTTGATGCCTCCAATAGTACTCTCTTTAATGATTACACATATACTGAAACCTTTCATAACAAGGAAGAGGAATCACATAATGACATAATTTCCATCAATTTTCAGTTTGAGAACTTGATAGATGTCATTTTTTCTCATACTAGTCTCACCAATTTGAAAGTGTTCCTTTCCTAACAAATATGACCCGGAAGATAGGTAACCCAAGCCTAATGCATTTGATAGAGAATTATGATATTGAAGGCTCAAATTTTTTCCTTAAATATAATTTTGACATGCCCCTACCTGATTCACATGTTGGTATTGATTAATGCTTAGTTTATGGTGAGTATTTGAATGATGAGCATGATATTGTACTTCAATAAGAGGGGGGTCATGAGTGTGCCTTGGAAATAGGTGAGGAAACATACTTGCAATCCACTAGGGTAGAAATTATTTTTAGTTTTTATATGCAAGTGGCTTCTATAACAATTCTAATTTACCACCCTTGTCCTTCAAACTATGAGCATACTTTTGAGATATACCAACCCAATGAGACCATTTGTGACAAATCTTTCCCTTTCCACGATGAGTATCCTATGAATAAATTAGGTTATTGCAAGGGGATTGTCTTTGATGTGAAAAAAACCATTCCTAGCCTTTGCATTCAATCCTTGATTCTAAATTCTAATGTGTGAATGATTTTGATATGAGATGTAATGTCAATGTGCGGACTTTGCAAATGGAGACCGATAAATTTTATCTTGGTAATCCCTCACCATGCACCTCCTTCCTTTGTTGGTTGGAATGTTAGGTGGCATGCTTTACATGGATGTTTCCATGCCATAAATCTTTCATGTAGGATTAGGGATGCATTTCTCTATGAAACATTTTATCCACCTTGAAACTAACAAGATGTCTTCCCAACTTCCTTGTACATAAATTAAACAAAAATCACATAAATAAAAAAATATATTTCCTTTTAGTTTTTTTCTTTATTTTTTTTTGTGTTTCTTCACTTTGATTTTACTTTGGTTTTGTCTTGTAAATTTTGATTTTTTAGTTTCCTTCACTTTCAATTTTTCTGAACTTTATTTTCTTTTTTGAATTCTCTAATGTTTGAAATTCCATTGCTTGCTTGATTTTTCTTACTTCTCATCTTGCTTGTTTTTCCTTATTTTTACTTCCCTTGGACCGAGATCTTAATATGTTTGTGTACTTTTAATATAAATTGTATTCCTATCACCATCATCAATCATCATTAGCATAATCATCCCCATTCATATCATCAACCACACTAGCACTGGTACCATTAGTTTTATTATAATCTCCACCTTAAAAAAAACATCATTATCATTCATAACATCAACCTCAACATTAAATCCACATTTAAATACATCTCTAACATCATCATCCATATCATCAATTATATAACACCAAAATAATGTCCACAAGAAACAACAATTTCTAGCATGCAAGAACAAATAAATCAGGAGATCACAACAAAACAAGAAGGAAATAATACTACAGTAAGAAATCACATGCAACCATAAATCTGCTTATCAAGGAAATAATACTATAGTAAGAAAGCACATGCAACCATATAATATTTCATAATTTTCAACCAAGTAACCAAGGCTACACCATTTCAATATATCAATATTTCTTCATCCTTCAAACTATTCAACCTAAAAAGGATCAAGATGAATATATGCATGTATATAAACATCAACATTTTTCATTCTGCAAAAAGTTCAAACTGAAAGAGGCTTAGAATGTTTGCTTATATCTATGTCCATCGTAATTTCTTAGCTTGCAAGAAATTTAACATATCTCAGAATATCAACATCAACATCAAGACAAATAAATAAGATCACCTACAATACAAATTCAACATAAACATAATGCAAACTACAACAATAGAAAAGGAAATCAACAACATGTATCCTATAGTAAGCATGGCCTACAACAACATTACAATCATACAAAATTTCAAAAAACAAACATAACAAATTTTAATTTTTTTATGAGTGGCAAACCTCCAGGTTTCAAATCATATATGTAACAAATACACTTTGTTGGAGGTATTTATTGTTAGATTTTCCTTTACTTATATAGCAATAGTGTTCTTTAACTTAGTTAACCTTAACAATTATACCATAGTAGCAGAATAAACAATAGACAAAGTACATAAGAGATTTATCCTAGGAAAACCCCAAATGGGAGAAAAACCCAACAACCTTTCTTAGATAGATTCCATTCACAAAGAAAGTCCAATCAGATAAACCCTAGCACACGTGCTAGCTCAACTAGAAATACCACCCCAGCTATAGTAGAAACACCATACAAATGTAGCGCACCTTCTCAAGGAGTAGCGCACAAGAGAGAGATAGCAAAAGAATGAACAAGAATAAATTGAGCAGTTGTATCTACTGTGTCACCTCCTCCAAACTTGCACCTTACTTCTGTGTAGCTGGGAGAGTGTGAGTGAGTGAAAAAATGAGCCAAGATGTCCTCTATTTATAGTCTTTCTAGCCACTAGATTGGACCGACTTCTTCTCTAGAAATGTGTCTCTTCATTATTACTTTATTATTTTGGGTTGACTTCTCTTCCAGGGTATTTCAATATCTATTTAATGGATCTCTTGCTTCCATAATATTCTTCGCATCTAAGAAAGGTAGTCTAGGAGGGAAATATCCTCCCGCATCTACCAAAACATCAACACTCCCTCTTACCTAGGGATACATATTTCATGATTTCTTCATCTAGTAGTCCACTAATTACTCTGCAATTTGCTAGTAGGCACATGGTTGCTACAATGCCTTTGGTAGCTTGAATCATCAAGCACAATCTCTATGATCAAATGCTAGAATACACAGCTACATCCAAGTGATCTGGTAATCTCTATGACAATCATGTAGTATCACGCATCTACTATAATGTCATCCAATAGATCACAACTGATGCCAAGTAGTACACAACTATTGTCTAGTGACACACAATCATTTCTAGTGGAACACATCCACTATAGTAGCACACAACTATTGTATGGAGTCACACAACCATCGCTAGTGGAACACATTCGTTGAAGTAGCACACAACTACTATCTAGAGTCACACAACCTCTGCCAGTAGAACACATCCACTGAAGTAGCACAAAACTACTATTCAGAGTCACACAACCTCCGCCAGTGGAACACATCCACCAAAGTAGCACACAACTACTATCCAGAGTGACGCAGCCTCCGCCATAGCCTTACAACTATGCATGTGATGTTTCTTCTCTCAGCAGGTCTGAAAGTGCATTACTTGCTCAGTCACCTCACGTGACTGATCCAGGGAACCCTTGGCCAGAGGGGTTATCTGGCATTAGAAGAAAAAACAACACACCTCCCTCTCAATGAGGGTGGGCATTCAACAACACTCCAAGATTGTCCCTCAAGTACTCACACTTCGATCTTGACAAGGGCTTGGTGAGGATATCCGCTATTTGCTTGTCTGTGGATATGTACTGGAGCTCCACAACTCCTCTCTGCACCATGTCCCAGATGTAATGATATTTTATCTCTATATGCTTATACCTTTCATGGAATACAAGGTTCTCGGTAATCTTCACACAACTTTGATTGTCACAATGTATCAAAGTTAGCTCCAATTCTAGATCAAATATCTTGGCTAGGAACTTCTAGACCACACTACTTCATGGATTTGTACGCTTACTGCGATATTCTGCTTCTGATGTACTGAGTGCCATTGATATTTTCTTCCTTCTCAACCATGAGATCATGCTTGATCCCATACTAAAACAACATCTGAAAGTACTCTTATGATCCACTGCATTCCCTGCCCAGTCAGAATAATTATATCCCTGCGGCTTCACATCTCTACTTGAGACTTATCGCAATCCATATCCAAGCGTACCATGAAGGCACCTGAACACATGTTTTGATGCCATCCAATGTACCTATCTGGGTTCAACTATGTGTTGACTCAAGGTATTCACTGCAAAGCATATGTCTGGTCTGGTGTTAACCAGGTACATGAAGGATCCAATCAATTGTATGTACATCGTGGGATACACCAAATCTGAAGATTTTTCACTCAAGAGATTCAGATTTATCGTCATGGGTGTGGTCATGGACTTGCAGTCCATCATCCTGAATTTATTCAGGATATCAACAGTATATTTTCCTTGGCTAAGGAAAATCTCATATGATCTCTACCATACTTCCAATCCCCCCCAAAAGTAATGTATGAGACCTAGATCCTTCATCTCGAACTCTGAAGCAAGCTCCCTCTTACACCCATCAATGAGCTTCTCTCTCCATATTAGAACACATCATCTACATATAGAACCAATATCAATGGGAACACATCCTACACCTTATAGTAAAGGTTAGGATCTGCCTCACACTTGGTAAATTCAAATATCATCAAATATCCATCTATCCTGGCATACCACACCCTAGGTGATTGCTTTAGTCCATACAAGACCTTCTTCAATCTGCACAGATGGGACTTCTTCCCATGGATCATGAAGCCTTGTGATTGTTCTATGTACACTTCTTCCTCTATTACACCATTCAAGAAAGCAGTATTGACATCAATTTGGTGTAATTTCCATCCCATTGTGAAAGCAATCACAATGATTGATCTAATGGAAGTGTATTTTTCTACAGGAGAAAAATTTTCATCATAGTCTTCTCCCTCTTATTGGGAGAATATTATAGCCACAAATCTTGCTTAACGCTTCCATTTTTAGCATGTGTGATCTCGTAGATCAACTTGGAAGTCACTATTGACTTCCCTTTTGGTCTTGGAAGCACCTCCCACACATCATTCTTCATGATGAACTGATATGCCTCCATCATGGCATCCTTCCATTCATGCTTCTCAAAATATTCTTGAATGATGGAAGGCTCTGAATCAATGATATTTCTCATTAGCACCACATAGATGGAAAACATGTGTGGTTTCTAGAAATGAGGGAAAATATATATCCCAGTCCTTCTGACTAGCGACCTCCTCTTGTCACTGTAGCAAGGTATATCGAGACAAGGGAATCCTCCTAGGAGATCTCACATCTCATAGAAGCCTTTGAAGCTACAATCTAGTCTCCTCAAGTTCTGGAAGACACCTCTCTCTCCCTATGAATCTATATGATCTCTTGAGCCACTTGCTTCCACTACACCTATTGAATTCTTCTGAAGTATGATATCCTATGGACTATATTGGGAGGTTGCTCCTCCCTACTAGATCCTAAGGGTTGACTCCCTCTGAAATCTAGCTCTTTCTAAGCTAGTAGTTGGTGGGGCTGCCTACCTCACCATTGGTGACGTCATCTTCTTCTCTTCATAGTATGTCTTATCAATGTCATGTATATGTATCTCCTTTTCATTATGCAAGGTATCATGAGAACATTTTGGTTTTACTGCATCGTTTCTAGGTAGGCCCTTCTGGCACTATTGACTCTCCCTAATGATCCATAGAGTGGTCAAATTAACTGTACGGTCATATTTGGAGCCTTTTTCCCCTCACAGTCAATCTCCATAAGAGATACTCTTCTTTGTCTTGTTCTTCACATCGGTGTGTACGTTTGTGTACATAGTTCTATGTCTTGGATAGATACTGTCTAAATCGTTTCCTCCTACAACCGTCATCATAGCTCCTTGTCAGAGATATCACCTGTGACCTACCCAGAATAAAAGGAAAGAACAACATTTTCATGGTAACCTCCATGGAATGGTTAGTAATCAAGAACATCTCCTAGAGGAGATCAATTTCATCTTACAGACACATATATCATTAATAATGAACATTGAGCATTTTAATGGTAATCATATAGACAATATTCAGGTGTACCTAAACATTTGATAGCTATAGAAAATAATAAAGTTGTAAAGACTGCTATCCTAGGTACGATACTTACTTAAGAAACAACAATATAGAAATATCAAACTTGATATGTAAACCTCGATTCCAGCATTGTTGTTCTGCTTGAGTTTCCTTCTATCATTCATATGCATCGAAACACTATTGTTTAAAATAAAAATTCTTCATCCTTTGATGCCTTTGAGTGCTCTTCTGTATCTGTTGCATGTGGATGGTGTTTCTTCTTCTCCTTTTCATTTCTATCTAGACATTGAAAGGCATAATGTAGCAGCTTATGGAAACTGTAGAATCTGATTTTTGACGCATCCTTCTTGTAACAAGGTCTCTTAGACTTCTTCGGGTTTCCTTCTTCCCTTTTATTTCTCTTCTTCACTTGGGAAGAAAGTGCTTGATTTTCATCCTCATTAGTATTTTGTGTCTTGGATATCAGCCTAGATTTCTCTTAAGTGCAATTTGACCATAACTTGTCAAACTTGGGCAATCTCCTTCTTGCAAAAATTCCTTGGAAAAATGGGTCCCATGAGGGAGGGAATCCATTGAGTGTGGTGGTCACAAGTTCAGTTTCTTCTAATGGATCTCCAATAGCTACTAACGGATCCTTTATCTGCAAGATCTTCATAAAATATGCGACCGTTGTTTTTGACTTGTTCATTGTCATGTTTCTGAGTTGATGCCTCAAAGTAAGATTTCATCTGGTATTCTTACTTTCATAAAGTTTGGTTAAGGCATCAAACATCTCCTTCAGTGTCTTCAGTTCTGTTACATTGGGTATCATGTGATCCTTGATTGAATCTGTCAAGATCCTCTTGGCCTTGAACTCATTCTTCTTGAACTTCACTTTTTCTTCTGCATCTTTAGGTTCTGGAAGATGTTTCATTACGTGATCCAATAGTCCATTATCTTCTAGAATGAGGATAAATATGTGTTTCTAGGACCTGAATTTATGTTCTCCATCCAATCTGTCTTCTACTATCATGCTAGTAGACATTTTGTTGATAGAAACCCTAGCTTGAGAAATTTCTAAAAATTTCAAATCTCTTCAATATGAAAACTAAGTGTTGCAAGGGGTGCGCTAGGGTAGGGCACACTACTCTGTGTAAATAATAGTCCCAATTCCTTTGGGCTTAGTGCTCAATGAGCTTGACAGGATTATTGCGGTGCAGTAGTGTGGAGTGGGCCCATAACCTGTTAGATTTTCCTTTACTTATAGAGCAGTAGTGTTCTTTAACTTAGTTAACATTAACAATTATGCCATAGTAGCAGAATAAACAATAGACAAAGTACACATGAGATTTCTTCCTGGGAAAACCCCAAATGGGGGAAAAACCCAACAACATTTCTTAGATAGATTTCGTTCACAAAGCAATTCCAACTAGATAAACCCTAGCACAAGTGCTACCTCAACCAAAAATACCACCCTAGATGCAACAACAACACCATACAAAGGTAGCACACCTCCTCAAGGAGTAGCACACAAGAGAGAGATACCAAAAAACTGAAAAAAATAAACTGTGAAGTTGCAGCTGTTGCGTCACCTCATCCAAAATTGCTCTTTGATTCTGTGTAGTTGGGAGAGTGTGAGTGAGTGAACAAATGATCCAAGACGTCCTCTATTTATAGTCTTTCTGGCCACTAGACTGGGTCGACTTCTT
>JASDQU011245917.1:26556-43463 GCA_032191745.1 Picea mariana | reverse complement strand
GAGTCAGAACGTTTCCAGTATATGGAAGGCCAAGGATCAGAGATCTTTTGTCATGACATGGAAACCCGACCTCATTTTGTATTTTCTGGCACAAATCCCGATGTATGTAGGCTGTAGTGGAGCAGCCATCGTTTACACATCTTGTATAATTGATAGGGAGCATATATGTGGAAAAATGTATATATTTATCCTTGGATTCATCAAAAAGGGATGATAAGTTTGCATAGGGAAATGGAAAAAGGCCCTCTGTGCAGGATAGCAATGGTGAGGCAAATATTTCTATAAAAATTTCTTAATTTTTATCTTTGCTTCAGACATGCCACGATTGATAGCTCTAAAGGAGCTACTGTGACGATTATTTGTGCTATTGCTTTATCTACTATTATCAAAAAGAGTATTATTCTTGCTTGTTGTTTTGGTGACCTTGTTTTAGGTCATAGGTGATAACCCTGAGAAAGTTATAGTGAAGGTTGCAGAAGCCAACATATTAGATGAGACATGAAGAAAACGATGTACATGACCATATACACTCATGTACCAAAGAAGATGAAGGAGAAGCTATCTTTTGAGATTCAGAGTATCTCATATGAAGATTAATTGCAAGGAGAAAAAGGCTCCAAAGATGAATGAACATTAGATCAATATCTCACAGCAGAATTGTTCAAAGGTTAATGAAGCCACCTTGACGGGAAGTAGAACTCGTTTGAAGCCTGACTCAGTCTTTCATACTTAGACTTGGTATTCAACACCAAGTATACCCTGTAAGAGATGATGAAGTCCTTATAGACTCAGAATAAATCGAGAGTAAGCTTGATCTTAGAAAGGATCAAATGAAGAGACAACTTCCAGGATGGGGAGACAGATTCCATGAGAAGACCAGATCGTAGCTTCAGAAACTTCTAGGAGATATGAAATCTCCTGGGAATATTCCCTTGTTTCAGTAACAGAGAAGGAAGTCAGTCATAAAGACTAGGATATGGATTCTTCCATGAGACTAGAAGAGAAGTCAGTATTGACTTCCAAGATTGATCTATATAGATCAAGCATGTTGCAGATGCATAAAATATTGATGTGTGTCTAGAGGATTTTCCCAGCAAGAGGGAGAAGACTATGACGAGACACTTACTCCAGTAATTGAAGAAATAGTTCCAATATTTATGAAGACAACCAGAACAACCATGATTCATATATAGTATGAGATGCAGGGGAAGAAATCCCCATATTTTAAATTGAGTGGAAGTTGGTGCATTACATTAGTTGGGTCATGGAGACATGACTACAATGAAAGATAGAGTTACCTCCATGAAAGAAGAAGAGCTATCTTCAGTATCAATTATTGAGCCACTCTCAGATGAAGTTGTTGCCATGATGGAGTAGAGGAGTTACTCCCAGACTTTAGCAGTCATAGTGAGAATGAAGCAACCATTCTCATCTTTAGAGCTGGTGCAGGTGCAGAGTACCAGTTCCAGAAGGAAAAGTTGCAGAAAAAGGAGAGGACATACTCTCAAGCAATGAGATAGATAGTGCCTTGCAGAGAGCACATAGAGATAGCACATAATTGTGCAGATTGAGTTGTAGTTGAGCAAGTGTACCAGATTGGTACAATGTAATGAGAAAATTTGATTTGAAGATTGAAGATATAAAGACTCATGTCTTCCAGTTGAAGGAAACTCCGTACGTGTTGAAGCAAGATCCTAGAGCTTGGTATGGAAGAATTGACAGTTTCTTGACGAGCTTGGGCCTTACCAAAGAGGAAAGTCGATTCTAACCTTTATATCAAGGTTATGAATGATGAGTCAGTGATGTTACTACTATATCTAGATGATGTATTCTTGACAAGATGAAGAAAATCTCATCACAAATTGCAGAAGAAGCTCACTACAGAGTTTGATGGAAGACCTAAATGCATTATCTCTTAGGTCTTGAAGTTTGGAAGAGCACAAAGAAGATCTTCCTTAACCAAGGGAAGTATGCAGTTAAGATAAAGAGGTTTGACATGTTGAAATGTAAGAGGGAAGATCTTCCTTAAAAAAAAAAAATGTGATTTTAAAAATTGATTTATATTAAATMTGATTATATATAAATGCATATATAAAATCCCCAAGGGTGTTATAGCTCAATTGGYAGATTATCTTGTTCTAAATCTAGAAAGGTCTTAGGATTAAATCTCATCAGGTCCTTTGGGGTTACAAGTCACCTATGCGACTAATGGTCGATCTGTCTTCTATTTGGAAATTCCTAGGAATAAGAGGGAGAGATCTATGAATTTCGACCGATTATCAACACCCCCCCCCCCAACACACACACACACACACACACACACACACACACACAAATGCATGTGTGTGTGTGTGTGTGTGTGAGCCCAATGGGTTAGTTCAATTGGTTTGAGTTGACTAGTTTCAAAGCAAAGATTGTTGAGAGGTCACATTTACCCTTGGTGCCATTCATGGAATGTGAGGAAGTTCTTCAAGGGTGTCCTCAAGGAAGTTTCCAATGGAATATTTTTTTCCAGGATATGTCAAGCATAGAATGATCATAAGCTATTAAAGATACCACATCATGAACAAACATTGATTCCAAATCATGAGGGTGGGAAATATAAAAAAAAATCATCATGCCAAGATTGAAATGTGCATCCATAGGCTTGCTCTATCCATATTTGAATGGGGATGCAATATGAAAATGATGAATCATCATTTCTCCAAGCAAGTCCTTCATGATGAAACCCTTGCCTCTCATAAGGTCAATCCACATACTTTAAAATATATCCACCTAGAATTTTATATATGACGTCACCCCCAAGGCTCGAGACAAAATCCTAAGAAATATGAAGAATACCTCATGGTTGCCTAAAAGAAATGTGGATGGAAAATGTGGTGTAAATTTAGATCTTAAAAAAAACATTCTCCCAACTCAGGGAACATTGAACTTCATATGTTTGTAAATCCTTACAACAAACCATAAGTTGAAAACACTTTTCCCCCATAGATGTCTCAACACCCAAAAGATACTTCCCTGCCCGATCCTCAATGACACATTGAAAAAATGATTAAGAAAAGGATGGATGAAAATTTCTAATATGAAATACTTGCTTCCTTGGGTGAATCACAACACCATAAGAGTGATCTAATGTTGATTTTACATATGAACACCAAAATTTGAGCATGGGGGTGGCTGAAATCTTTCCAAAATTTTACCTTCATAAAACAAATCCATGTGCTCTAAAGAAAGTGGATCATACCTCCTAGGATATGACTGTAAGTTTTCATGAGAATGTTGTAATAAATCATCCCTCTATGGTTGAAACAAATTGGTGAGCATATTCTCTTCATGTTGCCAAAAATATACATCATTAATGTACATATATGGTTGAAAGAGATCATGCAATTTTTCTTGAAATGATGGTTGTTTCACAAAAAACACTCTAGATTCATCATCAATATCATAAATGGGATCTCCATCAAAATGAAAATAATTCATATCCCATTTATGCCTTCCTATATGTAGAAGATCATCAATATTTTCATTCTCATGATCATGTTCTTTTTCTAATGAGAAACTTACCAAATCCAAGGGTTTCTCTACAAAATATTTGTTTTCCATATCAACAAAAGATGCATCATAAAATTCAAGAACTTGTAAAAGAGTATAATAAACCACAACCTTGTTTTCCTGTGAAGGAGAAACGAAATCTTGGATACTCTCATCTGTATTAAATGGAGGAGAAAATATCTTCTCAAATTCATCATTACTTGAGGTCCTTTATTCAAATTCACTCTTATCAAAATCATAATAGTAAAGATCATCAAATTCAAAATTTTGAGAAGATAGAGAACTTACCAAGTCTTCATTTTCATGAGGAGGAGTTTTGTTTCCAGTAGGGTGTTCTTCATGGACTTAATGGCTTTCTTCATCAATCTCTTCTTCATGCTCTAGTCCTTCAATGGGAAATTTGAGTGTTTGATATTCAAAGTCCTCATCAAAATATTCATGTATGGAGTGATGCAACTCTTCATTCACAAATATATTATATTTAATGCAATCTTCATCAACATGCTCTTCAATAGGGTTAAGAAGAGATGTATCTTTCTTTAACATGGGAATAGGAGAAAGCTCTTCATCAATATGCTCTTGTCATGATTGGTTCTTCATATGATTATGGGATGCTTCTTCATACTCATGCAAGGCCATCACAAGGTCTTCAAGGATTCCTTCATACTCTTAAGAGTGAGGAGGCCAATATTTGAGGAAGAATTGGATTAAACCTACAAGAGAAGTTATCTTCCTTGGGCCAATGCAATACTTAACCCATCTCCATTGATATCCTTCTAGAAGACATACAAATAATATTATTAAGACATCCTTGTGTCTTTCATTGAGATTTGAAACATAGTCAAGGAATGATGAGACATGCTTAGCACAAATATCATCACCATCAAACTTTGGAATATTCTTTTCCCATTTTGGAGGAAGATTATTTGGGTATCCCTGAATATATTTAATATCAAGAGGATAATACAATTCATGAAGTTCCCATTGTGCCATGATTCCTTCATTTGAAAATATACAACTTTATACAAGATCTGAAAATAGGATGACACCTTCTACGAAAAACATGTGTGGAGTTGCCAAGGTGAATATTCAATGCATTTACAATGATTCTTGCTTCACCTTACAAGCATAAAGTCTTCAAAATTTTCATAGGGAAAAGGGATTCTTTGCTCAATGGAGTCGCTAGATGAGTATACTTAGATAAGACTTTGGTTTCCACTCATCAATGGTTGAAGCATAGACTTCGGATATCCAATGAGAAAGAATCAATTCTCCCTGACAACGACGCCAAAATGTTACCACACAATCTAGCACCTTAGTGCAAATCCCTCACAAGGCACAAGATTAGTTGAACATCGAAAGATGTCACCACTATCACCTAGGAAACAACTTGTGTCTCTTTAGTGAATAATCAAATCCAACACAAGGTATGATTCCCTAGTAGACTCCAATAATCCCTAGGAAAGACACTATCAAGTCTAGGGACTCCCGGTTAACTACTCAATCTACCACTAATGAAATACGATAGCTAAAGTAAGGATAAGGTGGTAAGTAAAAGCAATTTTCAGATTTGAAGAGGTGAGGATGTAGGTCAATTTAGGATATTTTCCAAGTCAATTAAAGGCTCAAGAGGGTCCACAAACACTACAAATGAATAAAATGCTAAAGGTCGTTGTAAATCTTGGAAAATATGTTAAATTACAGTAGGAAAACAAGTTATTACTACAATAATAAAATCGTCCCTTTAACAAGTAATAAACCAATGAAACAAGAGGGATAAACCATGGAATACATTATGATTTTATTTAACAAAATCATAACTTTAAGATGCATATAACAACCCTAAAATCCCTAGACATCTATCCCTAGATGGATGTAACAGTAAATCAACAAAGTATTTTAGGGTTCTACAATGTTTATTAGGTCAACAACATGCATAAAAGTCAAAACGTCTAGGTTATTTATGCTAACTTGTTACAAAACCCTAATATAACCCTAAATAATAAAAAGGGAGTAGAATTCATAAATTAATGATTGGCTTTTAGGAGAGTGACTAGTGCCTACTATATTTTTTGGCATATGGGCTCAATTAAGGATTCATTTGGAGAGAAGTGAGTGGATTTTTTAGGGTCATATATAGAGGTTGTTCACTACTAACCCTAGAAGATCCTCCTAAAATATTAAGGACAATTCAAGGGAAGGTTCTCCACAAGTAACCTTCCAATATTTTTAATAAGAAGGGCTTGTTCAAAAAAAATCCAAGAGAATGTTCAACCAACAGTACCAAAGAAACAACATTACACTTAAATGCACTCATAAACAAAATCACAAGATGACAAGAGACCACTTACTCAAGAAATATTTCATCCATAAAAATCCTAGCATCGAATATCCATGTCGTAGAAAAGGATCGACAATCACATCTCCAAAAAATTGCTTTAACTAGCCATTCATAACATTTTTCATAAGATAGAATGTAGAAGTAGACAAATAGTGACGCGTCTCCACAATTAGAGCTTCTCTTATTTATATGAGAGATATAACACCCTTCTTACACAATATAATCCCTAAAACTTAAAATAATGCCTTTATCTCTCTCAAACCCTAATAAGGCAATAATACATAAAAAAAAAATACATGATACATGAGTGGATAGGTCACTAAGACCCTCGACGATGCCTCAGGGATGTAGTAGCTCAAACATCAAATCATCCCTCATAAATGTGCTCTAGGTTTCACGCACGTGACCTCATGAAGGGGGTGACTCACTCCAAAGTGATGTCTAGGGAATCAAAAAAGTGAAACGTTTCCATGAAATGGTGCAACGTTTCATGTCCAATAGGTGTGTCATTGTAGCATAAAATCTATTTTAAGTGTGCAATAAAGAATATAATATATATATATATGAGATAAGATATTTACAATGAGAGTAAGGGCCCATATAAATACCCATGTAGGGGTGTGGGTGCCATTTGTGAAGAGATGTGACCCTTCATTACATATTAGTTATTTAATATTAATTAATTTTTTTATATCTATTATATATATTTGTGTTCACAATAGTCATGTATCCAAGAGGTGTGATGTCTCATCAAAAGGTGCCATATCATCAACAAGAATCCGAAAATCTCATCAAAGGTGCCCCATCACCATAAAGGTGCAACGTCCCATCATAATAATGCAACATCCCATCATCAAAAGGTCCAATCATCATGGAAAAGGATCCACATCATCTATCCAACTGTAATGTCCTCATGTAAAGGTCCAATGTCCTCTATATAATGTGGAACACCCTCAATCAAGTGGTGGGGGCGACCTCCAATTGTAAACTAAGCATGTGGCTATGTGAAATCCATCATCTGAGGAAGGGCTCATGTAGTCCAATGCACCATGAAGACCAGAGTCAAGGTACACAATTAAAAATATAAGGTGAGTAATGTCAATGAAAAATCCATTAGATAGACCTCACAAAGTATTCTCTTTAAACTTCGCACTAACTTACAAAGTATAAAATTTTCCAAGTTTAGGTATGGGAGGATAATTATTACCCCCTATTATGTGTGTCAGTACCTAGGATAAGAAGTATGTTCTAAGGAACCCATCAAGGAGTATGTGCAATGGTATGTGGTATGATTGGATTTCCATTGACATGCAAGGTCGTGTATGATAGTCATCATCATGAGTGACTTTGTAGAGGAAGTGCTTAGGTAATGAGGTACACCATATAAGGTGAGTAATGTCAATGAAAAAAGAATTATATAGACCTCACATGGTATCCTCTTTAAACTTCACACTAGCTTACAAAGTTCTACAATTTTCCAACTTTAGGTATGGGAGGATCATTATTACCCCCTATTATGTGTGTCAATACCTAGGATAAGAAGTATGTCCCAAGGAACCCATCAAGGAGTATGTGAAATGGTATGTGGTATGGCTTGGGGTTTACTTCATGGGTGGATGTTCATTGACATGGAAGATCGTTTATGATATTCATCATCATGAGCACCTTTGTAGAGGGAGCGCTTAAGTAATGAGGTACCCTTTCCTCAACATTGTCTTCCCAAACCCCTGCTTTCCTTTTTCTTTATTGCTTCAACCATTTATGGATTTTGACATTTGGTTTGGTAAGTCCTTTTTTTAGGTGTGCATTCATTTCATAGAACTTGGGATGATATCCTCTTAGAAAGGGGGTAGAGCTCATGCTTCATTTCTTTCTTGGTTTTTATACTTTGTTTTTCTTGTTTATTTCTTTGCCTTGTCATTTTGAATTAGGGTTTTTTTTCTCTTTCCATATAATTTTTTCTTATAAAGTTGCATCAACCTCAAGATTTCAATCCCCTTATTCTCATGGGATTATGAAGCATGGAAATTTTTGGGACACATGTAACAACCAACCCGAAAGAAATAACAACAAAGAAATGACAGATGGAAATTTTTATTCATGGTAAGCGATATGGACACATTACCCCTATTAAATCCCCTCAGTAGTACAAATTTTCCCAAGAGTGAAAAAACTTAACTAGGAGATGATGATGACCACCAAGGTGAAACAAGACGAAATGTATAAATTCAAAGCATCATGATTCATTA
Source organism: Picea mariana (assembly GCA_032191745.1). NCBI lineage: Eukaryota > Viridiplantae > Streptophyta > Pinopsida > Pinales > Pinaceae > Picea > Picea mariana. The sequence continues at coordinate 35,318 of JASDQU011245917.1, read as the reverse complement.
TCCAATTCAACCCATGATCACCATTTTCATGCCCAAAACATTGACATTATCACTCAATATGAAGTGTCAAAACAATGTACCTTGGTGTGTAATGCACCATGTCATCTGATGTGAGTGAATTGAGCATGTAATGGAAGGCATTTGTGGATAGCTATTTGTGAAGAGTTTGGAATGTCATCATCAGAACTGATGTCTAGAATGTGGACCATTGAGAAAAAATCTCCTCTAGTGACCCCTAGAAGTAAAGTGTAACAAGGCTTACATTTTATAATAATAAGACACTTTATGACTTTTTTCTAAGTTATGTTTTTTGTACTTTTTGTGTAAAGTAGTCTATCACACATTCATAAGTGAAAATGAATTGCTTAGTGAGTGACCCTGTAAAATGAGGTGAATTTCATTTTAATAGTCACTCAAGTATTTTTATAATATCATATTATGTTATTGTGAGTATCTTCCTTTTTAATAAGTTGAATAATTTGTTAAATATCATAGGGAATATTCTCAATGAGGTTTGTGCCGTAGGTCAACATTATTGACACAGATGCTTTACATGATGTAAGATGTTTTGACCAGAGAATAAAGTTTTTCCTTAATGGGTAAAATTCAACAATTATGGAAAGACACAAGTTATATATAAATAATAATAGAAACATTATAAATATAATGGTGATGATGAAATTTATCCTCCTCTAAGACTAACAAGGTTTTATCGAAAAAAATAAAGGGAATTAAACTAAATATTCATTAGAATGTAATTTCTATATTTCAACGTGGTGGAAATGAAAGTATGAAGGTTATCATTATGGTTTTCGTAAGTCAAGAAGCCCTGAAGAGTATTTAAGTTATGAAATTGGGTGAAATAATATATTATATTACTAAGGGTGTGAAAAGTTAAATTGAAATGTTGTCTATCCTCAACCTCCTTTGTATCATACATTTTAGAAATTCTATCATTCCATGGTGTTTTTGGGTTAGTCTAGTGATTGATTTCACAATGGACGTTATGAGAAATGCTTTTATTTTTAGCAATATTCATTTTGGTTTTAATCCCATAACATTGAAAAAATATTTTTGATCAACCAAATTAGGATTGATAAAATCTTTGTCGCATTTCAGCTTCCTCTTAATAATGATATCATTGTTGTTTGAGGCATTATCTTTACAAATCATAGGGATATAATATTTAATATTATCCATATTATTGATTTGATTGGCTTCTTTTATTTTCCAATAATTAATCCAAACCCATAAATCTCCTTTTGAGGTTGTGGTAGTTGTTTCTTATGCTAGAAGTAATAACATGAAACCTATATTTTCTTAACTTAAGAAAATTATGCTTATATTCTAAATATCTAATTATGGATTTAAGTTCCATGGAAGTACATCCAACTTCAATCAAGTCACTAAACCCAAAAAGGTTGTTAACAAGAGTTAGGCCTACAACAATTTCCCTTAATAAGGATAAGCACCTTTGCCAACGATTTATCAATGATTGTTGTTGTTAAAACTTTGAAATTCAAAGATTTGGTGATGGTTCTTGTAATTACTTCGTAAATTTATTTGGGTGAGGAAGAAAATCACAGAGGTAACCACAAACCAACTTGAAGCTGGAAGCTATCCCTTCCAACTAGAGAGGTCTCTCTCTCTTCAAATCAATCACTGAAAGGATTGATTTGGAATTTCATCCAAAGGCTAGATCTCTAAGGAAATATTGAATTTATAGATTTCATGGCAAAGTGGGCAAAAAGTCCATTGGGAAATGGAGTCAAAATGGGAGATCAATGATAATTTGATGGGCACTTGGTTAATTGAAAGATGACAACCTTAGAGGCAAGGTAGAAAACTCCTCTTTACACATTGAAATGTCATCGTAGATGAAGTTTATAGAGAAAATGAACAACCCCTTGGGGAATCTATCAAGGATGAATCCCAGGGTGATTGCAGAAGAAAGGATGTGAAAATATATATAACAGAGCACTAATTTCAAGTGAATTCTGCCACATACACCTCACTGAATCATTAAAGAAGAAAGATACATACAAATTGACCAAATTTATCAGAACATAAAAACAGTAGAAAAGCACAAGCATAAAGAGGAAATAGTCACATGAATCTCTGATCTCATCTTTCAGGGACTTATGGTCCAAAAAATTACATTAATCTTCATAAACTATTTACAATATCAGTTAATGAAAACTCTCCTACACTTGCCAAACCTTTTTACATTCTCTTTATGATAATATATAGAAAAATGTCATATCAAAGCTTAAGGAGGTTGAAATCCTTCCTTATCTAAAGATAGGAAGATGTTGCAATAACTTAGGAAAGAATATTTGGAAACATTTGTCCATCTCCTACTTTCTAGGATTTGGTTTTTGACCAACTACAATTATGCTAACTGAAGAGAAAATCATGGGATTTGGTAGAAAACTATTCAAACTTCATCATCCAAATCAATTTGGAGTCAATTATTCCAAGTTCGAGGTCCACCAAGTCGAATTTCAAAAAATTCTAGAACTTTGTCAACAAATCTGGCTTGGTGAAATTATGGAAAATAGGCCTGAAACATGACATCCTATATCCAAAATCATGATATATGTGGAAAACCTGAGAGAGTTTTTTGTTTTATAGTCCATTATTGAAAAAAACCTCTTTTGGTTTTCAAAAATTCTTCTCCAGCTTCTCGGAATCTGCGCCCAAAGATGATGACTAAAACAAGAAATCATTAAATGCTTAAATATGGAAAAATGGGCTATAAAGATTCATTCAAATCTCCCAAACTATTACACTTATTGCAAATATGAGAGAGGTTTTTGTTATTGGGTCCGTGCTTGACAAAAAATCTCTGGGTTTTTCAAAACTACTCTCCGTTTGTTCAGAAAATGATCTTGAAGTCGATCTTGAAGTTGACTGCTAAAATAGTCAGAAACATAGCATGCTCTGTCACAGTTGCGCAACAAGGTTGCTGCACAACAGTAACCGACAACAAAAACGCATAAAACTTGCACAACAAAGGATCTTTTTCACACTTTTTCGACCTTTTCTAATTTATTTTGGTAGATATATGATGAAGGTTGATGATGATTATGGCCTCATAATGATGAGTGGGTGCCCTAAAAATCTTTGTTCCTCCTTCAAAATGACACTTGCTTCTTTTAAAATCCCAAAACCATAATATATCAAACTATAGCAAATGAACTATCATAACCTATGACTAATACACTACTTAAATTGTTGTATTCTTAGTGGTCATATACTTATTATCCCTTTGATTATGCTTTCAGTTGAAACTGACAACAAAAACCCCTTTTTGTTGCTCAAAAACACGTATGTCACAGATGCACAGCAAGGTTGTTGTGCAACTGCAAATTCTTCATTTATAGCTCATATTCCAAAACAAAAACACTCCAGCATATGTATGGGTAGAAATATGATATCATCATCTGTAATAGTCTATCCTTTGATCCAAAACACTGTTCATGTGCATGCAATCTTCAAATCTCTAAGGCATTTCAAAAATTAGGGTCTTCATGCATGCAACTTTCTAAAAAATGGTCAAAATAGAAAAAATGAGTCAATCAAGCTCCAGTGGTTCAATTCTCTGCTGGTTCAGCCAACAAATCAAGTTTTTCTTTTACCTTTTTATCAAATGATTGCACCCTTGTACCTTTTCACTAAATGCACAGTGTAAGAAGTTACACAACAAATTTGTGCAGCTCTCACCCACTTGGTGATGTCACATTCCAAAAGGAGATCTGATTTTATGATATGCCTGTATATGACTAATACATCAAACTCAAAGACTCCTCATAACTAAATTTTTAAARCTTGATCCTTTAGACAATTGATCTCATGATCACACACTCACATACTCAAAATAGGAATGCCTTGGTCTTTATGAGACCAAGTGGTGATGACCTCCCCCTTCTCTCCTTCCTTAGAGGGGACATCRCGACCTCCCGGTCTAGGATCGTTCAAGTCGTCGAGTCAGATGACTCATTGGGATCCCGATGGAACCTTTTTAACTTGACACAGGTCCCCCTTTTATCTTCCTCGGAACCTGCTATGTGGCACCTGCAGACCCTCTCCTTAGCGCTTCTAACTCTTACGCCAATGCTRCTAGCTCTCGAGGCTCGACTTCCTCATTGATGTGACCATGGACTATGACCGTGGGCCAACTCCCTTCGCGACCCCTCACTTTGATACTTTCACGAGCGACTTACTCCTCCTTCCCGACTTCCGAATTAACTAATTTTTCGGGACCATATCTATGGTCCACACTCTTCTCGCGATCAATGACTGTGATTGAATCACAAGTTCGGACTTCGCGAGTCCTGTCTCCTTTCGAATCTTCTTCTTCCGATCATGAATCAACGATGTGTTGATCCTTTGCCATGCCTCCTTCCAGATCCAATGGTCTGGATCTAAAATCATTCTTCGCGACTTCACGAAGATCCTTGTTCACTTCCACAAACCTTCTGAAGTTCCTTCTCCTGAACCTCTCAATCTTCTACCACATGTCTCTTCCTCGATGATGGGTGACTTCTTTGTCTTCAGGACTTCGGAAAGTCCTCGACTTCTTTGCACACTTAGCGCAATTTCTCTTTCGAGACTTAGGTTGTTCTCGAAGGCTTTCTTCTCCTATAGAAATTTGTGCCTCTCCTTCAACTTTGCTCGGCTTGAGAACCTTCATAGTTCCAAGTTCCTTTGCAAGTTTATTGTGCCCTCTTGGTAGTTTCTCGCTCTTCTTCCTAAGCTTATAAGGTGAATTCACTACACCTTAGGCGCACTCCTTGTGCTCGACTTAGTTCTTCGATAGATTCTCCCTCGGTCTTGTGGGAAGGTTTAAGGCATCTCCTTTCCTTTGTCATTGCACTTCTTGCAAGGCCTTCCTTCACCAGAATGTTCAACAATTCTGGGACTCTTCAACAACTTCACTTGTGTTGCTTCTGCAAATGCTCACGCAAGATCGATGCCCTCCTAGCAGAGTATTTCATAGTGTTCAGTAACTTTGGACTGCGCTTCTCTCTGCACAGTCTTTATTTTCAAGAGACTTAACCACCTTGAAATTTCTCCCCGAGTCTGTAAATTAATCTGGTGTTCCCTCCTGACAGCTTCTCTTATGACTCCACTGAGTTCAGATACACACTCCTTGCGTCGGCTTACAGAGTTTCCCTACTTTTTCTCACACTCCTTGCACTTAGCCTAGAGAACCAGACTTAATTTAACACACTCTCGGATAGGAAACTGTATCTCTATACCTGCAGATGATTTCTAACATTCATCTACAATTCATAAACATGTAAAAGACATTCATAACACAACATCCATTACACAGAAAGATAAAAAAGGAAAAACTGTCGTTTTCTATTAATGGTGGAATGCCAATTTACAATGGTGGAGTCCGAGCTACAATTGAGTCTCAGATCTCTGTGTTTCTCTCCCTACAAACCGACCTATCCAAACTGTCTAATAGTCTGCCACCTCTCTCTCTCTCTTCTACTTTTCTTACAATACAAAAGTTTATACAAGAGGGGCTCTATGAGCTTCCCTCGCAAGCTAACAAATGGTGTCAAATCACCAGCCCTAATGCCTCTCGAAAGGGAAAATTACAATGATGGATATCTACTCCAAATCGGACGCAGATCCATTTTTCTGTTAGCCTATTAATGGCGACCTTATCTCCAGCGTGTGCGAAAGCACGATTTTTCTCCTTCCATCTTGTCTTCAATAAATTCCTGGATCTTGTCTTGGATTCTCGAGGCAAAAATGAGAGAACGGTGCCTCTTTTTCCTTGAATGTGCACCATGCGTGAAATCTAGTTGGCGCGTGCTGAGGTGGAGTGATTCTCCAACATCATACTCCATAGCAGCAAAATCCAACGTGGCTGAAATCCACCTGGATCCCAAAATTTCTCTTGGAGTTGTCTCTCGGCTCCTCTGCTCTGCTACTTCTACTCCTGCACCTTCCCTGTTGCTCGTGCAGGTATTTTGTCATCCAAATTACTTGTGCTAACTGATTCTTCTGTTGATTCCAACATCAGCTTCCTTATCTCCTCGATCACCTTGTCCCGTTGCTCCCTCGGTTGGTTCTTTTGTTGCAGACTATCTCATTCTATTCTCTCCTTGTCAATGGGAAAATCACACCGAATTCCCAAGACATATTCTTCCTTTGTCGCCTTATCTTTCCACTCTATTGCAGTCTTCATCCCTCTTGCAGATCTCTCGTCACTGGGCTTCTGCTCAACTATTACCTCTCTTAGTTCTTCGGCTGGTTCAGTTCCATCTCCCACCAACTGCAACTCGTGTTGGCGTATCTTCCCCATCATGGATATCTCCTAGAAGCCACCTTCTGGTTCTGGATTTCCCAACCAATCCTCCAGTTCCTTTAACTCCAATTCCCACTAAGTGAATAACTCAACTAGGCGTATTCTCGTTGGGACAGAAATTAGTATCTGTTCCTTTTCTTCCATGACAGTCTCTGCTGGTTGTCTTCCTATCGCATCAGCAACATCTGTGCTAGCCTCTCCTCGACCGATTGGTAGGAATATCTCAACTCCTCCAATGATCAGAACAATCATATGATCCTCCTTCTCTGTGCCGAAAGTTTGTAACTGCTCATCATCTTCATTCACACAACTCACTATTTCACATGAATATCCATCTGAGTGAGATCTCTCTCATGCCTCCTCTTCATCTGTTAGTGGACTCTCGACTGAGCTCATATCCTCTCCCTTGCCCACCTGGAAATCTGGGATGTCTCTTCTACCCACCTGACATTTTATGAGTTCCACTGATCCGCTCTTATTGCCCACCTAGCAACCTATAAGATCCTTTTCAGATCTATTTCCCTTATGACCGAGGTTTTCAGCATGCCTCAACCACCTTTTTAACATTTTTTACTGCCTCCTATGTTAAGAACCAAATACTTGCATACAAAAATACCACAAAGATTTAGAGAACAATATAGAAAACCACAACTTTATTATAGAACCCTTGAGGTAGGGCAACACCATACAATGGATCCTATTATGGAAGGGATCCTCTCCTGTTCACTTGCCTCTTTGAGGGGGCATCCTCCTATTGAGCTACCACTTCAAATAAAATACTTCTCTTCATGTCCCATTACATTGCTTGAACCTTTTTATATAGTGCTACCATCACCTAAGAACATTCTAGAGGAGGAATCTTCTAGAAGTAGAACCTTCTAAGAAGTCCTCTTACATTTATTATATCTAACTACCCATCTATTATATCTAACTGCCATAGTGGAACTTATTTAATAATATAGTGGACCTAGTCCACCTTACATTGAATGACCTCCACTATTATCATTATGGGCCCTCTGGCCCCCCCCACTACCTCTCTAGCTACCTTACATTCCATCCCCCTTATGAAAGCGTTGTCCTCAACACTTGATGTACAACCATATACCAGGGTCCCATGGATAAGTGTGGACCATAGTGTTGAAGTAGACTAGAGAACCAGGGTCCCATTGAGAAATGGTATCCACCATGCTGAAGTAGTCCAACTACCATTTTAAACCAGGGTCCCATGTCCAATTGCTCATGTGAACCCCACATGGAAGATATCGACACCCAATAACCAACTGAAAATGATGCTCCCAATACTGACACATGTCATGTGGATCCAAATAATAAGATCCATCCACATAGTGGAAAATGGTCATAGAAGAATCTGGAAGGAATAATACCACTGTAGAATATGCAAGATGGACACTCGTAATAATCATTGGCTCTCAATTTTTCACATTGATGTTCTCTACAGAAGGTGGATTAGAGTCATCAAATAAAATATGAAAGTGGTTTTCATCCCAGAAATGACAACTATCTATATACCAATCATCACAATTGGCCTCAAAATTATACCAAGCATATATTTCTTGATTATATTCATCCCTGATGCCTGCCATAAGAAATCTCTCGTGCATGTTATCCAATGAATCTTGAATACTACGAAAACTATCATTGAGGCCGTCTGCAAAGCCATCCAATGTGTCAAACAATTGGGATTTGAATGCTTCAGTAATTTGTAGAATTTCTTTGAGGGTTTGAGATAAAATAGCCATATGAGCACCCTATGAACTCTTCGGTCCTACAGCCATCATGAAAAAACCCAAAAAATAGAACAATAAGTTACGACAAAAAATCACGGTTTTTTCTGGAAAAATCCTGAAAAACTGCTGAATTTAAAATGCTCATAACTTCACTTCCCGGACTCTGTTTCGGCTGATTTGTTTTTTGAAATTGGGTGAAATTGTGAGAGTAACTCGGATCTATAATTTTTTTGGGCAAATTCAGCCTCCAGCTGCTACATAAATAAAAACAAATCGCACCGTCGTCCGTGGAAAAAACCCTGAAAAATTGCAGATTTTAAAACTTCAATATCTTGACTTCCCGGACTTCGTTTCAGACGATTTATTTTTTCAACTTGGATGTTTTTATGAGAGGAACTTATATCTACAACCTATTTTATCAATTTTTTCACATAAATATACCAAATATTTCCGGAATGTTGCGGCCCTATTTTTTCTTCTACGAAAACAAAATCTGCAAAAATAAAAAATATTTTCCCATAATGTCTGCCAAGGAAAGTGCTCTGATACCACTTGTTAAGAACCAAATACTTGCATACAAAAATACCACAAAGATTCAGAGAACAATATAGAAAACCACAACTTTATTATAAAAACCCCTGAGGTAGGGCAACACCATACAATGGATCCTATTATGGAAGGGA
>JASDQU011245917.1:0-21503 GCA_032191745.1 Picea mariana | reverse complement strand
TACACATTCAAATCTCATTGTAGATGAAGTTTACAGAGAAAATGAACAACCCCTTGGGGTATCTATCAAGGATGAATCATAGGGTGATTGCAGAAGAAAGGATATGAAAATATATATAACAAAGCACTAATTTCAAGTGAATTCTGCCACATACACCTCACTGAATCATTAAAGAAGAAAGATACATACAAATTGACCAAATTTATCAGAACATACAAACAATAGAAAAACACAAGAATAAAGAGGAAATATCACATGAATCTATGATCTCAGTTTTCAGGGACTTCTGCTCCAAAAAATTACATTAATCTTCAGAAACTGTTTACAATATCAGTAAATGAAAACTATGCTACACTTTCCAACCCGTTTTAAATTATCTTTATGATAATATATATAAACATGTCATATCAAAGCTTAAGGAGGTCGAAATCCTTCCTTATCTAAAGATAGGAAGAGGTTACAATAGCTTATGAAAGAATATTTGGCAAAATCTGTCCATATCCTACTTTCTAGGATTTGGTTTTTGACCAACTACAATTGTGCTAACTGAAGAGAAAATCATGGGATTTGGTATAAAAATATTCAAAATTAATAATCCAAATCAATTTGGAGTCAATTATGCCAATTTGGAGGTCCACCAAGTCGAATTTCAAAAAATTCCAGAACTTTGTCAGCAAATCTGGCTTGGCAAAATTATGGAAAATAGGCTCGAAACATGACATCATATCTCCTAAATAATTATATTTGTGTAAAACCTGAGAGAGGTTTTTGTTTTCTAGTCCATTATTGACACACACCTCTTTTGTTTTTCAAAAATTATTCTCCAACTTCTTGGAATCTGCGCCCAAAGATGATGACTAAAACAAAAAATCATTAAATGATTAAATATGGAAAAATGGGTTGTAAAGATTCATTCAAATCTCCCAAACTATGACACATGTTCCAAATATGAGAGGTTTTTTTTTTATTGTTTCCCTTCTTGACAAACACCTCTATGGGTTTTTCAAAAGTCCTCTCCAGTTTTTCAGAAATCCATCTTGAAGTTGACTGCTAAAACAATCAGAAACATAGCATGCTTTGTCACAGTTGCGCAGCAAGGCTACTGCACAATAGTAACCTACAACAGAAACACAACAAACTTGCGCAACATAAGCTCTTTTTCACACTTTTTCCACCTTTTTTTTTATTTTGGATGATATATGATGAAGGCTGATGATGATTATGGCCTCATAATGATGAGTGGGTGCCCTAAAAWTCTTTGTTCCTCCTTCAAAATGGCACTTGCTTCTTTTAAAATCCCCAAACCCTAATATATCAAACTGCAATAAATGAACTACCATAACCTCAGACTGATACACTTCTTAAATTTATTCATTCTAAATGACCATATACTTATTATCCCTTTGATTATGCTTTGAGTTAAAACTGGCAACAAAAACCCCTTTTTGTTGCTCAAAAACAAGACTGTCATAGTTGCGCAACTGCAAATTCTGCATTTACAACTCATATCCCCAAAAAAAAACACTCCAACATATGTATGGGTATAAATATGATATCATCACTTGTAATATTCCATCCTTTGATCCAAAACGCTGTGCACATACATGCAATCTTCAAATCTCTAAGGCATTTCAAAAATTAGGGTCTTGATGCATGCAATTTTCCAAAAAAGGTCAAAATAGAAAAAATGAGTCAATCAAGCTCCAGTGGTTCAATTCTCTGCTTCTTCAACCAACTAATAAAGTTTTCCTTTTCCCTTGTTATCAAATTATTTCACCCTTGTACCTTTTTCACTAAATGTGCAGCGTAAGAAGTTACACAACAAATTTGTGCAATGCTCACCCACTTGGTGATGTCACGTATCAAATGGAGATATGATTTTACTAGATTCATATATATGATTAATACATTAGACTCAAAAGACTCCTCATAACTAAATTCATTTACAACTTGAGCCTTTAGACAACTGATCTCATGATCAAACACTCATATACTCAAAATAGGAATGCCTTGGTCTTTATGAGACCAAGAGGTTATTTTGCAAACTCTAAACACACATACATAAGCATACCTTGAATTTAAACCTATATTATAGGACATTAACAGTTCTTAATTGTAATTCCTGAATAGTAAGAATAACCACCTATGACGATGGTCATGGCATATTGCACAATATAATAACTATGACCACCTATGGTGATTACCATAAGTGGTTATTGTTTCCAAAGGACATATTTGGAGATGTTATGGGATCGTCTCCATAGGTATTATATCCCTTGGGAATAACAACAATGGTCATGACCTATTTCCCAAAGGCCCCTTTGGTGATTACCCAAGATCGTCATTAGTATTCCTAAGGGATACAATACCTATGGTGATAGTCCCATACCATCTCCAAATGTGTCCTTTGGAAACAATCTAGGATTGTTGGCATTAGTATCAATGTAGCAATGCCAGTGGAAATGGTCCTAGAATGTCGCTGAACGTGTGCTTTGGCAATGGGCCTAGACCACCATCATTGGTCCCATTGCTACAATGCTTGTCAATATTCCTAGACCATCGTCGAAGGTGACCTTTGGCGATGAAAGGACCATTTACATTGGACCCATGCCAACAATGCTCATGGCATCAGTCCTTTACTGTCGCCACTTGTGTTTTCTACCATTGCATTGGCGACGGTCGTTGACAACCATTGTAGCATGTCAATGGAAATGGTCATGTGACCATCGTTGTAGTGTATCAATGGCGACAATCATGTGACCATCAGACCATCATCATAGTGTTTATTTTGTATCTTTAGGAGGTATTTCCACAAGAGGCCAAGGTGTCATGCATGTGGAAATCTTTGTTGACACCAGATTAGCCTTTTGGTTTGGTGAAAACCCCCTTGGATTTGAGTGGGGGATTCATGGGTTTGGTGATGGGCTTTGTGGGCTTGTGTTGGGGCTTCACACCCACAAGGAAATCCTAATTTGATGTTGACTTGTGGAGGGAATTCTATGGTGACCCCCAATCATTGTATATAAAGGAGAGAGGTCATTGTGACATCTCATTGTATCATAGTGCAATAATGGAGTTAGCATAAGTAAGTATGCACTTGTGCTAGGAGGCTTGGTGATTTCAGCAAAGGGAAATTCTACTAGGATGGAAAATATGGCCTAAGGTTGAGGACTCTATTTTTTTTTCTTGGCAGGGAAAGACACACCTCACATGTGGGAGAGAGAGACAACCTCAGAAGGAAGATATTGTATGAAGTGGAGCGATCCATACAAAGTGTCCATAAAAATTTTCGCATGTACGCGGGTTACAGTGGGAACAGTCACGTATGTACACAGGTGGTTGTAGGAACAGTCACGTACATCCATACAATCTCTTTTGGGCAGGGTAAGGTATGTACAGGCTTACGTAAGGTGACCTCAATAGGTTGTACAGGTGGTCTGTAGTAGATTTGTCGGTAGAGGAGATTTCTAGGATATTGTTGAGATTTGGTTTTCTGATTTGTATGGTTATTGGAGAACAAGGTTGTTCTAAGTTTTGGTGACTTTGGGGGACAAGGTTATCCTCAGATCTTGGTGATATTGTATTAGCTGGGAGGGATGGTTTTTCCCTTGAGATTTATGATGATAACAATATTACAAAACTAAAATTAGGTTTCATATGTGTGATAATTCATCTATGATCTTTTGTGTTTCCGCTGCATATGTTTTCAGTCAATACTTTTCAATGTATAATTGTTCAGTGATAACAACTAGGGAGTTATTGTTGGTTCACTAGGAAGAAATTTATCAGATCTGAAAATTAGTCACATAGAGTTTCATGTGAAAATTGACATGGTTTTTTAGCTTGGGATTTGAAGAGAAGGGGATCATCTTGAGACACTTTGTTGGCTACAACACTAGAAGAGTGTTTTACTTGTTCTTGTTCTTGTTATTTTTCTTGTTCTTGTTCCGAACAGGCCAAGATGGTGATTACATTGAAGATTGAGGATAGGTTGGAAGGGGAAACCAAATTCTAGGCTGGGAAGACAAGGGTTCTCCCTTTTTTGGAAGAGAATGACCTCAATGAGTACGTTGAGGATGTGGTTCCTATCCTAACTGATCCAGTAGATTTGAAATTCCAGAAGAAGATGGAAGTGAAGGCCAAGCAGGTATTGCTAGAGTCCGTGAAGGACCACTTGATTCCTCACATTGCCAATAAATCAATTTCCAAGGATATTTATGATGTTTTGGTGGGTCTTTACCAAAACAAGAATACTGGCAGGATGGTACACTTGAAGCATCAACTTCAGATTGTTAGGATGACCGGTGAAGAAAATTGTCAGTTATCTTATGAAGATTACTTAAATCTGAGATCAACTCACAACTATTTGTGAGACAATGCAAGATGTTGAGTTGGTGAATGTAGCATAGAGAGGTATTCCCAGGTCCCGGGAACCATTTATGCAGGGGGTCCATGCGTGAGACAAGTTACCAGAATTTGACAGATTATGAACTGATTGTATCAAGGAGGAGACCTGACTAGCATCCATGGATGATATGGATGGTGTGGTGAAGAGTAGAAATGATGAGAACCAGGCCTTTGCAACCATTGACACTAGAAAGGGCAGGAGGGGTTTTCTAGAAAGAAGAGGTATGCAAAGGAGAAGGGTTTCTCCCAAGAGAAAATCATCTCCAGAGCTGAGACGAAAGAAGGATCTTAGTAAGATAATATGTTTTGAGTGTCATGATTTTGGGAACTATTCTTCATAGTGTACACATTGGAAGGGAAGAGGAAGAAGGAATTAGGCATCAACAATAGAGGTTGATGAGGTTGCATACAAGTTCTTGAGGGAGATCTTGTTGGTCTCCTCCCTTTTAGGTACTATCTCCAGCAGGTAGAGATGGTTGGTGGATATTGGATCATCTTTCCATATGACAAGTGTTAGAGAGTTTTTTTACACTCTCACAGAGACTAGATCAAAATTATGTGTGGAGATTGGTACGAGAGCCAAACATTTAGTACGAGGATATGRTACTGTATCATTTTGATTGGAGTCAAGARAGATATTGAGGGTACCGAATGTGTTGTGGGTGCTATAACTCAAGAGTGTCCTCTCATTCTCGGAGATTGAGAGGAAGGGATATCATGTATCATTTCAAGATGGGCAAGTAATGTTTGTGCCCAGACGATCTAGCTTTAGACTAGTAGTGGTTCTTGGAGTTAGTGAGGGAAACCTATATAGGTTGAGGGGCGAACCTGTGAGTGTTGTGGACATCAAGAGAAGAGAGACAAATGAGGAGGAGTAGGTGGCTCCATGAGCAATGAGGCAGGTGACCCCACCAGTGGTGCAAGCTCAGAGAAAGATAGAGTTGAGAGGGATTCAACCCTCAGGATCCGGGAGGAAGGAGCAGCCTCCCAAGATTGTTCAGAAGAGATCAAAATTCATAGGAGGTCAACAAGTTTAGAGGGAGTAGAGGGCTCTTGATATTGTACAGAATTAGAGGGATTTGGGTTTCAGAGGGAGTATGCATACTCAGAGTGAGCCCGATCTCAGAGAGAGTTAGTTGGCTCAGAGAGAGAGAGAGAGAGAGAGAGAGAGAGAGAGAGAGAGAGAGAGTCATCTAGAGGGATTTCTCCCTCAGATTCATGTGGGAGAGAGATATCTTCTAGGACCGACAGATAGGTGTCATGGGTTGAGGAGGCTAGACAAGATATTTAGAGGTAAGAGGCTTTTAGGGTATATGAGACATCCATGGAGGATCCATGTAGTTCAACAGGTTATTCTACTGTGATAGAGGAGGCCAAACAAGAGCTTCAAAGGAAGGAGGATTCTAGGGAATGTGAGACATGTATGGAGTATCCATGTGTTTTAACAGGATTTGCTACAATGACCAAGGATGCAACCAGTCAGATAAATTTTTCCTCAGTGACCGAGGATGTGGCCAGTCAGATACATTCTTCTTTAGTGACTGATGATGCAACAAGTAAAACATATTGGACAAAAATAAGTTGGGATGGATGGGATGCTAATATAATAATAGATCTAGATACACTTCCAGTATGTGAGGAAGAGGATTGGAGTATAGATGAGGAAGCATACCACCTTGGATTTGGGAAAGAGATGCTTCTAGTAATAGAGGTACATCCAGATTATGGTGGATGAGATACCTCCCTCACTAAGAGGGGGTGTTGATTTTGTATCTTCAATAGGTATTCCCGCAAGAGGCCAAGGTGTCATACATGTGGGAATCTTCATTGGCACTAGATTAACCTTCCGGTTTGGTGAAAACCCCCTTGGATTTGAGTGGGGGATTCATGGGTTTGGTGATGGGATTTGTGGGCTTGTGTTGGGTCTTCACACCCACAAAGAAAGCCTAATTTGATGTTGACTTATGGAGGGGCTTTTATGGTGACCCCCAAGGATTGTATATAAAGGAGAGAGGTCATTGTGACATATCGTTTTCTTATCAAAATGCAATGAAAACATTCTCTGCCTATATATTTTGAATAGAAAGTTAAAAAATAAAAACTTATTAAACTCTTTTATTTACAAACATAAACTAGTCATTAATACAATTCAAACCATAACAAATATAATAAATCAATATATTAAACAAATTGTAATTTAATACTGCAATTAATTGAAACAATAACGAAAAACATATAACAAGTTAAAATTTCATCATATGTAAATTTCATCTTGCACATGGAATCTTGGTAAATATAGCATCCTTACCATAAATTATGAGTTTAGTACATTCATACCCCTTTAAAATGGATTCCAACAATACGACCATGATGAAAGTGAATCCAAAATGTCATATTCTCCTCTTATAGTGCCAAATAACCCCTAAACTAAGTTTAGGGGTACGTGATGCACATAGTAGACAAAGACAAAAATTTTACACATTCATACAATTCCCTTGTTGTTTTGTCTCGAAGGGATGATATATCTACACATGAGCAAGTTAGTGAAACATAAAAAAAAAATATATGCTTCCATTGTCATTATATTTGGATCATGATGATCCATAAGTAAACATAAGAGGTGGCTTATTTGACACGAGATCTTAAAACATATTGTTGTTCATTCAATTTAATCTAATAATGTA
This sequence comes from Picea mariana, assembly GCA_032191745.1. NCBI lineage: Eukaryota > Viridiplantae > Streptophyta > Pinopsida > Pinales > Pinaceae > Picea > Picea mariana. The sequence continues at coordinate 14,412 of JASDQU011245917.1, read as the reverse complement.
TATAAGTGATGAAAGAAAGTAAGTGATGAAAGAAATTTGTTGATAGTATTTAGAAAAAGAAACATAACAAATTAATAGGTTTCTAAAGTAATTTTAAAGAAAGAGGAAGGTAATTACATCATGACTTGGCTTGAGTAGTAAGAGAAGGATGATAAGAGAAATGATATAAAGATATAAGTTTGAACTCATTCAAAAATTATGAGGAAATATGGGAAGTGTGATCTTTCTTAATATTTTAGGTCAATAAGAAGTGTTTAAACATCATTGTAAATCTATACTCTAAATAGGGTATGTGTTTTTGACAACATGAAATATTCAACATTAATTGCTTCATTAGAAATCAAGAATCATGTGTCTCTTGCAATTTTCTTAGATCCAATGAGAAATTTATAAGACAAAAGGTCCTATATAGGTTTAGATATAAGGATATGTAACAACTTTTTTCAAAATGAAGTAAGCTCTTTACTAAAAAGGACAACACCAAAACATGAGATTACCAAAACCATAATCAACTAAGAAACAAAGTTGGTGCACAAAGGTGATAATAGTGAAATGGTGCCATGTTGATAAAAAGGTAAATATTTAACTTTTCAAAAATAATTCCAGGAGTCATTGGTCTCTTAGAAATGAGTGTATAGAGGATAGAGATAAAGATTCTCAACATTTTCCATTCTATTTGTTGAAGTACACCACATCTCAAATCCATATAGTAGAGTTGGTAATGTAGCTATGTGAAAACGGTTGATCTTAGATTAGAGAACTTGACATTGAAGATGGGAGTATTACTTATCCAAAAAAATTAAAGTAACATAATCTTTGTTGATTCATTTTTGAAAAATGTTGGACATGTAATCCTTGATATTACATTATTGTTACATTAGTGTAAATATTAAGAGTCATAGGTGATAGGAAACATCATCCATTATGGAAGACCAACAGTCATTTGCTTTGTATTTAATTACGTAGAAAGGCTTATACCTATTAATAATGGGCAGATTTAATAGGGGTTTAGTGCTTAATAAGTTTTCTCTGGACAGGATTAAATATGCCTGGAATATTCTTAGTAGTCACACAAAATAAATCGCTGTGATTTCAATCATTAACTTCCTAGCTATTATAAAGACATCAGTTTATGTGTTTACTTTTTTACATTTACCTAATCATATTTAAAAATTACTTTTGATCGCTAACTGATTGCCACGTAAGTGATTAACAGAAATTAAAATATTAACACCAGATAAATGAAGCCCAACAGTCTATTTGTTAATATATAATAAAATTTAATATATTCTTTTAAAGATTCATTTCATCTTCTCAGCCTTTAGGCGTTCACCAGCAGCTATTTTGCTGCTGTGCTAGTCACCTATCATGTTAATGCAAATCATATCCATGGAGTTACATTTTCTGCCATACTTGGCCTAATAGTGGTATTAGAGCCAGCGCGGGTTAACTCCATGAGCATTTCTCCTCCTATGCGGAAAACACCCTCTCCCATCTCTGACATCTATTCATTTGCCGTCAGATTCTCTGATCGATTCTCTCTACCCTATTCTTTGATCGTTTCTCTGTGAGTGAAAACACCCTTCATGCATTAGGTTTCCCTCGCTGTGACTATATTTTTCATTATAACATCTCCATCGACCTCCTTCAGCTATGCTTCGCACTCGATGTGACTATATTGTTCACCAGAACGTCCCCATCAAGCTCCTGCACCTATCTTTGTGCGGGCTCTGATTATATTGTTCACCAGAACGTCCATGTCGATGTTTTGCAACTATTCTTTGTGCGGGCTGTGACTATATTTTTCACTAGCTATTCTTCACTCGTTCGTCGAACCCTTGTCTCGTCAACATAAATACTCTCACACATTCTTGCTCCCATCTGAAACCCTAATACAGGAGAACCCTACGTGACCAGAATGTCCCCATCAACCTCTATGTACTCTCTTGGACCAATTCACGAGCTGCATTCGCCTCCATTTTGTGGGCTACGGATATTGTCTATCCTGATTACATTCTGTCTATTTTTTTCCGAGTGTCTTTCATTGTATGAAGATGAATGAAAATAATTGGTTGCTTGTAGCTTGAAATTTTATAAATCTGTTGGCATGGTTTGACCTATGCAAGTGAAGTTAAATTGTTGCATTTTCATCTTTCTCACAAGTTCTTTCTATTGGGAAAGTAGAGATTCTATGGATGCCTTGAGGTGCCCAGTGTATTTCTTTATGATGGTATCAAGGAAAAATTATTGATTCGAAAGAACATTCATGAGTTTTTCCTTTTGTTCCAAGACCTGGAAAATATCATAGTTGATTGGGAAGTTGAGTGCAGAAATATCTTTTTAGACTTGCAAGAGATCTAATGTTGTGAAGATAGAGATCAAGAGAGTTTTGTTGTCAAACATGGGACGTGGAAAGAAGAGGTTCACATGCAAGGGAGGTTGGCATAATCTTCGTCAAAGATTTGATTCTCATTGTACCTATGGCAGAAAAAATGGGTCACATGAAGCGACTGACTGCAAAGTTCCATGGGAGAATATCAAAGAAGACAAAGGTAAAACTTCAGAAACAACGAAAGGTAAAGCACCTGCTCATTACTTTGTTGCTCATTGCAATATAGGAGTAACTGAAGAATTATTTAACTCTTCATTTGCTTCTTGGGGAGATGCATGGTTTCTTGACACAAGCGCAACCTCCCACATGAAATTTCGAATAGACTTATTCGAATACTTCGATGACAATGTAGATGGCGTAGTATATTTTTCAAATAGATCAAATCTCAAGCCTTCGGGAATGGGCACCATCATGCTTAAGTTGCCTGGACTCCCAAATTTCTCTCTTTTTCATAATGTACTCTATCTTTTTGAGATGCAAAGGAACTTGTTGTCCCTTGTGCACATCAAACAACAAGGCCACTTTGTTCATATGTTTGGTGGCATAGTTGAAATAAGGAAGTATTCTAACAATGCCTTTGGGAATGGGCATCATCATGCTTAAGTTGCCTAGACTCCAAGATTTTCTTCTGCATAATGTATTGTATCTTCCTGAGTTGGAAAGGAACTTGTTGTCCCTTATGCACATAAGATAGGAAGGCCACTTTGTTCATATGTTTGGTGGAAAATTTGAAATAAGGATTTTGACAACATGGTTGTCATGACCAGAATGGAAGATGGAAGAATTTTGAAGCTGAAGGGACATCTGCCCATACACAAAATGATGCATACCTCTCTCATCACGATGCAAGTATAATTCCATCTTGTCTTTTATGGCATGCTAGATTTGGCCATATTAATTATGAGATTATTCATTTGTTGAGAAATAATGGTGTTTTTGGTTTGCCTACTATTCATAGGAAATTGAAGCAATGTGATTATTGTATCCTTGGAAAACACAAAAAACAACCCTTTCGTGATTATACTTCCAGAGCATGTAGAAAACTTGAATTGATTCATTCTGATTTGTGTGGCCCTATTCCCATTCCTTCTGCAAATGGAAACAAATATATCATGAATTTTATTGATGATTACACTAGGATGTGTTGGGTGTACTTGTTGAAAGATAAATCACAAGATTTTGAAACTTTTAAAAAATTTCATTCATGGATTAAAAATGAAGCTCAGTCTTGCATTGGATCTCCTCACATTGATAGTGGAAGAGAATATACATCTAATGAATTTTAAAGATACCTTCACCAACATGGGAACAAACATCAAATCACAGTTCCATACTATCCCCAATAGAACAATGTTGTTGAACAAGTAAACATGACACTTCTAAATATGGTTCATTCCATGATGTTTTTCAAGAATGTTAAATTGATTTTGTGGGTTGATGTAGTTCTATGTACAGTTTATGTCAAAAATAGGTGTCCATCTCATGCTCTTAAAAACAAGACCCCGTATGAAATGTGGTATCATTTCATACCTTTAGTGAGACATCTCAGTGTCTTGGGTTCCACCTGCTATGCCTTTATTCCTAAGGAAAAAAGAAGCAAGTTTGATGCAAGTATTTGGAAGTGAATATTCTTGGGGTACTCAAATACCACCAAGGGATATCATCTTTATGATGAGACAAACAATAAATTCATCCTTTCCAGAGATGTAATCTTTCTTGAATCCTCCAATAAAGACGAAATTGTTGAGAGACAACTGGATTATTTAGACAGATTCACTCATGTAAATACATATTATTAATTTGATTATGAGATTTCACATCTTGAAGGGGAGATCCCTATATTTGGTTAATCTTTCGGATTTTCTTTTTGAAGCACCATTTTCCACACAAGAAGTTCCCACCACTTCATCAAAACCTGAAGTTCATTTGGATGATGTGATCGAGAGGATTGAAAAGTTGAGGCTTGATAAGAACTCAACACCATCTCAATCAAATAAGAAACCTAGACCATCTCAAAAAGGTCCACTAAAATCGCTCACAAAACACTTGAGAGTGTTCATCCTGATGAGGTCGGAAAGACAAGAACCATAATGTCCTTAAGACAAGATGGAGGTAATGTAGTAATTAAAAATCATATGATGTAGATGACATGTATGTTTCATATGGTTGTGAGTTGAGTTTATCTACTAACCTTGAACTGAATTCCTTTAAAGAAGCCACTTCTCATGATGAATGGAAAGAACCCATGCAGAAGGAATGTGATGCTCTCATCAAGAATGGGACATGGATGTCGATGGATCCTCCATTTGGAACCAAGACAATAGGCTGCAAGTGGGTATTCAAAAACAAGTACATATTAGAGGGCTCACTTGACAAGCACAAAGCAAGGCTCGGGGAAAAAGGATTTTCCACAAAAACGTGTTGATTATGAGGAGACTTTTTCCCCCATAACAAAATGGGATAGCATCTGTACTCGATTTTCCATGGCAACAAAAAATGGATGGAAAATTCATCAAAATGATGTGAAGACTTCTTTCTTGAATGAAGAATTGAAAGATAATGTTTTCATGTCTCAACCAAAAGGATTTGTTTTGAAGGGGAAAGAACATAAGGTATGCAAGCTCATCAAATCCTTATATGGCTTGAAACAAGCACCACGAGGATGGTATGCAAAATTAACTAATCATCTTCTGAAATTGAATTTCAATCATTTCAATCTTGATGATGCAACTTTGTTTGTCAAGAAAGTTGGAAAAATTGTTGTATATCTTGTAGTATATGTAGATGATCTATTGATAACATGAAACAATGAAAGCTACATTGCATCCATAAATAAAGAGTTGAAGAAAGGCTTAGATATGATATATTTTGGACATCTTCACTACTATTTCGGCATTGAGGTGATTCAAAATCCAAGGTACATATTCATCTCCCAGAAGAAGTACATTGGAGAACTGTTGAACAAGTTTGGCATGGCTAAGTGCAATCTTGTTTCTACTCCAATGGAACAGAATTTGAAACCTACATCAAAAGAAGGGAATGAATTTGAGGATGCAACCAAGTATAGACAACTTGTGGGAAGTATTATATATCTTATTACCATCAGACCAGACATTTCATTTGTTGTTTGGATTCTTTCTAGGTTCATGCAAAAGCCATATGAAGGACATTGGTATGTTGTAAAAAGAGTTCTAAAATACTTGAAAGGAACTCAAGATTTTGGACTTGGGTACTAAGGTGTATGAATTCAACCTGATTAGATATTCTAATTTAGAATTTGTTGGGGATAAGGAAAATGGAGTATCAATTTCATGCTATCTCATGAGTTTTGGATCAACAATTGTCTCCTAGAGATCACACAAACAGTCAGTTCCAACAGATTCCACAACAGAGGAATAGTATGTGGCAGCTGCAGAAGCAACAAAGGAGATTGTGTGGCTTGGAAAATACTTGAATATTTGCAGGAGAAACAAGTGAATTCTACTCCTCTTCTAGTTGAAAATACTTCTACAATCAAGTTTTCCAAGAATCCCATATTCCATGATCGAACTAAGCACATCAACGCAAAGTATCACTTTATTCTATATCATGTAGAGGCCAAGACTATTTACTTGAGAGATTGTTCCACAAATGAGAAAATGGCAGAAATCTTCACCAAAGTGCAAAAGAATTTTTTTAAAAGTGTAGAATGAGGCTTGGACTCACACACACCCCTTTAGATTAAGGGGGGGAATGTTAGATAGATAATCCTTGGGATTTCTTTATTGTGACATTAGTGTAAATATGAAGAGTCATGGGTGATATTAAATGTCATCCATTATGGAAGACCAACAATCATTTGCTTTGTATTTAATCATTTATCATGTTAATGCAAATCATATCCATGGAGTTACATTTTCTTCCATACCTGGCCTAACAACAAATAAATATTATACTATCAATTTAACAAACAACACAACTAAATATGCATAATAAATAGTAACTTTCTTCTTCCTTCAAAAATACATGAATGTTAGAGAGCTCCTTTTTTAGAACAACCAAATTCATAATATTAGTCTTTCTAATTTAACAATCCATAAAAATATATAAATAATTGAAAATACCATCTCTTTTTGGAAATTTTTGACCTTGTAAATTCAAACCTTAATAGATTAACTTTTATTCTAGTATTTAAGGTAAAAGAATAAAACATATTTTAAAAAAGGTAGGTTCATTTAATAATTCTATTGCATAACACTTTTTTTCATTGGATACTAAAGAATATACCTACTTGTTTTTCTATTTCCAAAAACTCATTTGCTATACCCTCCCAACACACCTTTACAACTAAAAACCCCTTATTTTCACTACTTATGATAGGTATTGATTTTTTGTGACATTTTTTTATACCCCATTTTTGTAGGAAAATCCCCCTACGGACAGGTGAATATCCTCTTGGATTCTAGACCCCTATACCAAGACAGAAAAATGATAACATTGGACACTAATATCCCTTTTAATCTAATTACCTAATCAGAAAGAGAAGGAGAAGGAAGAAAGTGTGATCAATCTTATTCCGGTGTTTGTCCTCGCTGCTCCAATTTGAGCTTGATCCTCGATCCCCTTGGCATTGTTCGACACCTGCAATGCAATAGACAACAAGAATACAAAGAAATCCTACTCTAATCTATAATATTAATCTAATCAAATCCATCTATAATAGACAACATATGTAAAGATACACAGATTAGAAGGGAATAGGACAAGCATATATTAATGAGAACTCAAAAGAGATACTTACAAACCATAGATGAAGTCGCAGTTGTCTCTCCAAGTCCTCCTCATCCAACCCTTGCACAACCAAAATCATAGGTTTGATATCCTAAATATTTCTCCCAAGACCATAGGTTTGATACCTCCAATATGTATTTTTTCATATCCATGGAAAGCCCTCCTTATATAGGATTTGGAGCTTAACCACCATGGAGAGGATCACTCATCAGATCCACTAAAAAGGGATCTAAAAGATATTTAAGGAGAAAATATATCTTTAGGATTTTAAGGAGGAAATATCTCTCAAAGATTTTAAGGAAGAAATATTTCAACCATCCATGAGATCCTCCACCTTCCCTAAAAAATAGGAAACCAAATGTGAGGTGGATTCTCACACTTAATTAATTTCTTTTTCATGAATATTAATAATAATTCATTTGCACTTGGTATTTTGGTCTTCATGTAATATATCCCTCCTCCACATTGAATAGGGATTGTGACATAGGTTATTCCATGGTTGTTGTGTATGTTTCATCACTTGCGTGAGCAAAATGAGGGCACTTGCATGCCTAGTTGGGCCTACTAGACAAGACAGAGGTTAGTGCATGATTTAAACAATCCAAGAACATGAAATAAACAACTAAACAAACTAAAAACAACTAAGGAAATAAAACTAGAATTCATAAGAAACTTTGAACCAAAAACAATCAACCAATGACTAAGATTATGCCACCAATGGATAACTATATTAGTTGGAAAAACTCCATAGAGAAATGAGGACTTATGAGTCCCCTCTTCCTCCTTGGGAGGGATCCTTGAGTTCCCTAATGAAGAGATATTCTTACAATGGTAGAAAAGAAAGCAAATGATGAAGAAATCAATGCCTATTCCCTCAAGAGGTGAGTGGAATGGCTTATTGGAATGTTGCTAGAACGCTCCAAGGAGAAAAGAGGATTCTCAAGGGAGGATTGAGGAAGCATAAGAATACTATGAAAATCTTAATTTCTTAGTGCACCCATGGCCTCCATTTATAGCATGTCTTCAAGGAAATATTCAAATGGTTCTTGGTGTGAAAAAGGGGCCCTTTAGGGACCCCTTTGTTCCTTGACCACCCCCCCATTCGAATTCATCTAAGATTTGAGAGTCAAATCAAGTTGGGAGCTGGTCCATAAGTGGTTGAGGGGCTGACAAGAACCATAAATGTGTTTTTCATAGGAGTGCATGGCTTTTCTCATACACAGTTGCACATATGGCACATTGTGCACTCCATGGGATTCTTTGGCTCACACACTGTGCACGCGCTTCCTTTAGTGAGATGACGCATGTCAATTTTTTCCCAATTGTATAGTTTTTTCCTCTTCGAAATGCATTTTGGTGCTGCAGGTGAACTAATAGTTGTTTGGCATTGTTGTATTTTTGTAATCATTTGCGTCTAGTGTTGCAAAAAAAATTTCAATGATAACAAATGCCCCCTGATGTGTGAGATTAGGAGTATACGTATAGCCGAAATACATCAATGTTTCTTCTACTGAGAGTGACATTGTAAGAAAGAGTGTTGATAGGAACTGTAACATAGATCCACTAGAGGGAGAGGGGAAACTGTGGGACCCAAACCTTTCTCTAGGGAGAACAAGAAAATATGTATACAAACAAGGTATACATTCCCTATGCTTGTGTCATGTAACTCAAAATGTAAGACAGTAACTGAAGTTGTATGTTGAGGGAGATAACTGTAGCACCCTCCGGGGTGGTTTGATGATGACAAATGAAAATTTTGATGGTGAACATACTATGAAAAGAGGCAAGGACACCTGTAAGAAGTGTCGATGACTCGTAGGCATTGATGGCTTGACAAATTCAGAGGTCTTCAGCTAGTATAAAACAACTGCAATAGTCGCATAGTAAGACCCATTGTAACATGAAATTTCACTAAATTCGAATGTTATGGGGGTCAATAGAATCAGAGAGCAATGATGGTTCTCCCTGTTCCATCCAAGACTCCTCATTGTAAAGGTAATGAGAGTCAAGATAATTCTTCCCTTCTGTAAACTGTGTTGATGTTGACAGAAAGGGAGATGTGACTCCAAGAAGCGAAGGGCTTCATGAAATATTGTGGAGATAATATCAGGAATAGATAGGGAACATGAACGAAGTCAATACATGGTGATACTCAAGACTTCCCTTGGTTGGGGGTATGTGTGAAGGATTATTGGCAGTAATCGTGAAACTATATCTAGTGTCAGGGGTCGACTAGACATGGGGTTAGATTGTGCGATAGGCGTGACAAAGTGGACAAACTCAGAGCTCAGGGGTATATGGGCTGTGGGATACTTGAGGTTTATGAACGATGTCAGGATGAGTGAAGGATAGTGTATGACCCAACCAAAGGCGACATGGGTTACGTTGCTAGAAAAAGAAGGTCGTCAATGGTGACGAAAAAAAGCTAAGTAAAATGATGGAAACAAAGGATTTTTACAATTACCAAATAAATAAATAATAATTTGGGATGAGTGTACAGATACAGAAACACGTGCCCCAGTGTGAGATGGCTTGGTCTGTGAGGGCACAAGGTGTGTGGAGAACTGGTGGAGGGTGGGGGCCCCATGGGTGGGTTTCTATATGAGGTAAAGGAATGGAGGGAAATGTGAAGATGGAAAAACTAATTGTGGATGAAATGGAGGGTTAGTGATACTATGAAGGTGCAGTTAAATAGAAACGAGATGAGATAACCTGGGAGTCCATTGGGAAATCTAGAAAAATGATGAGAAGAAGTATGTGGCTCATTCTCGGAAATGTGTGATACTATCGGGACTCCCATCCCTAGGGGGTGAAAGAAACATGAGTTTCAAAACACCGATGGTAACTATGAATGGGATAACTCATGTGGGGGAGAGTGCTACTGGGTGACAGTACCAAAATGTAGTAGAGGTGATAGTATTGCAGAGCCATATGTAGGGACCCTAAAGGTGAATGTCAGAGGGTATGATTGGGAGATGCAATTGATATTCAAAGGGAATGATTGCATGTTAGTGTCAAACATATACCTGAAGGGGTTGTGGTGTTTGTGATGACCAAGTACCTGCACACATGAAAACCAAATGCCCAAAATGAACAATATCTGAAAATAAAGAACATGTAACAGTTATTTGATAATTTTGAACATGAGCAGGCGTACCTGGACCTGATGTGAGAAAAATGATCCCTGGGGGCCAAGTACAGATGGTGACCCAGGGAATGTGGTTGTGTAGATGGCAGGACCATGATCTCATGGTTGAAGATTGATTGGGAAACAAAGGCTCTGGGCTCCTATAACAGAGTGTGGGTGTTGGGAAAAAGGGCCTATATATGGATGGTGTGCCCGCAATGCCACCTCATTTTGCACTGACACTATTGGTGATCTAGAGAGAGTGCTATGAGGTGTTCTGGAAGATTATGGCAGCTTGGGGCTACCGATCAGGCAGGTGAAAGACCTCTTGTGAGATGAAAAGTGATCGATGATGGAGTGTATTCCAAGGGAAATCAGGGGTAATGAGTTCCTCCAAGATTTCTTCGTCACAGTGAAAAATGCGAGAATATAGGGGATCTAGGGAGGTGACATGGGTGACTGTCACAGTGTGATTTTCCTCAAGTGGCGAGGATGATGAAGGGATATCAAATATGGGGTGTGATGGCTCACTTGACATAAACCAAATTTCAAGATACTATGGGAGAGAAACTGTGGTGGGGGGCAAGATCTCCCATGGGAAGTTTGTCGAAGAATTGGGAGGACTCGGGGGAATATCCTCAGAAAGTCGAAATGTGAACCATGGAGGGATGGGAAGTGAATCAGGTTTAGGGGAGGAGATATGGACAATATCTAGAGAAGAGATATGTGGAGAAACTTGTGTCACATGAGGTAAGGTGGTCGAGTGATTTTGAATAAGGGTTAATTGACAACGCCTGTATTCAACGATCAAAGGACACTAGTATGTGAAATGAGAAACCGAGTCATAGAGAGCACAAGGGAACCTCATCCGTTCGGGGACTAAGGTAGAGACATAATGAATATCGGTGATGTGGGTCCCCGAAAGTGGTGGTGGAGAAGGCTCTTGATGCAGACCCCCCTTCTCTCCTAAGGGATACATGACCTCTCGATCTAGGATCGATCAAGAGATTGAGTCCGATTGAATCTTTGGCCCCTCAAGAACCTTCAATCAAATTAATAGGCCCTCTTCTTCTTAAGTTGCAGGTTCTATGGAACCCGCAGGATTCTCCTTAAAATTTTTAAATCTCTAGCGTATTTAGGCGCTAGCTCTCCTGGTTAAGCCCCTCCCTCTATGTGACCAAGACTGTGACCACTTGCCTAACCAAAAGGTGCGTCGCGACTTCGTGTGTCAGGTGTTTTCCTATGAGCCAACCCTCACTCTCCAACTTCTAAAATCTCGAAGTGGGCCTCGCACATGCTAGCTCCTCCCTTAAACTTCGACGATGTGACCCCTCACTATGAACTAGGGCCAATCTCTCAAGTGCTTCGTGGTTTCGCGTCCCCGGATGATTTTTTTCGCTCATCCTCCCAATTTACGAAACCCGAAATCTAGGCTCCACGCACGTTAGATCAACGGTCCACAATCTGTGTGATCCGACGGTCCTTCTTTCTCTTTCGTGAACTAGGGACTTCACATTTTGCAAATTTGGAGGAATGCTCACCTCTCTTCTCTCGATATCCGAACTTCCGATATCTCCTTCCCTCAAAATGAATCGACATTCCAAATCCCTCCTCGATCCGACGAATCAGATCAAATCGTGATTTCACGAGTTCTTATAAGTCTGGATTTGACTTCTTTGAATCATGAGTCACTAAAATGTTGATCTCTTGCCACATTTCCCCCTTGATGGACGGTTTCGATGATTTCAAAATTTTGTAACCCCACTCCTCCTGTGTACTTTGAAATCTTATCGTTAGTGCACTTTACCTTGATCAGACGACTACGATTATTTTTCACTCAAGCCGAATGACTAATATCTTTCCTCCTCTGCACTTGCTCTTCATTGTTTGGGCGTTGATCGAACGGTTTAGATCTCTCCCTATGATATTAAGTTTTCTTCAGACCAAGAAGATTTTCTAGAAGATTCAAAGGTTTCAACCTTTGTCCTTCCCGTGAGTCTATTTCTTGGATATCATTAACACTTATGAAAAGTGTTATTCCTCCCGAGCTTGGTCTTGGGAAGAATTCAACTTCCCACACACTCCTTACATTTTAGGGATTTTGATAACTCAGATCCAAAGGATTTCTTGAAGAGAAATTCCTCTCGCCCTCCTGGCGTTCTCCTTTTCTAGTTCTTCGACTTCTTACAAAGTCCCTTCAACACTTATTCGAATCTTGGATATGTGCACTCCTTGCACCAGATCTTTATGCAAGGTCTAAATTCTTACAGACGACTGTGCACGCCTTGCACCAGTCTCTTTGCACTCCTTGCAAAGGGAAAGTTTCGTTATATCTCTTCTAAGCTTCAGAATCGAAACAGATCATGTTAACACACTCCTTGTGTTCTGTGTGCACACCTTGCACCACTCGATAGAAGAGAAACAATTGAAACTTATCATAACATTCAAAGTTCCATCTACTCATAACGAAATTCATTCATTCATTCATGAAACACAATAACAGGGAATTGCAAACAATGTCCACACCATGCATTGGGTCAATTTTCCTCTATTATATTCAAAAGTGAAAATTTCTACAACTATAATCAAAACAGAAACTGAAAACTCAAAAATATCCTACTAACTTGCAGCTCCCTCATTTGAGCGTATAAAACCTATATTTATCTTAGAGGGATCTTAGGGTTCCCCCTGAATACTTGTCTACATCAAAACCTATCCTGACGACTATCCTAGTGCAGTCATAGTCCAGAGCAAGAGTGGAAACTCCCACTTCGCTCATGATCGTTTAGGCGTGCCTCAAAATATTTTTTCGGCGTTGATTTAAGTCTTGCTTCAAAATATCTGTCGTAACTTCCAACGTTGAGATTCAGTATAGATTCCCAGACACTAAGAGGTCCTTCTCCACTTGCTTTCCAATGATGCTCCTGCATCATACTCCCCTTGATAAAAATTCATGGACTTCTGTCCATGAGTTCCTGCACCAAATTTCCATGCTTTTGAATAGAAACTTCATTTTCCTAGCTGGCATATTCTATTGGGTGTCCCTTCCACTTGACCAGATATTCAAAATAGGTCTTCCTCTTGGTATTTTTTCCAATCCTCTGATCAACAATCTTCTCCATCTGTGGTTTTTCTGTTATAGGCATTTGATTCTCCCACTGAATCTTCTCTTGATATTATGATCCCTCTGTGTCATCTTTCCTGTAAGGATATAGGTCTGAAACATTGAATATGGGTGATATGCCCATGCCATCTTATAGCAGCTCAATCTCATAGGTGTTTGCATCAAACTTCCTCAAGATATTATATGGTACTTGTTAAATTTTTAATTAAAATAAAGTACCAAGGCAAGTGTTTGTCTTCCCTAGGCGCCTAAGGGGGAGAAATTGCCGAATGTGGGTCCTAGTCATTTAATTTGTGAGATGAAAATTAAAAGGTGACTTTATGATTAAAGTGAGGGTGAGTGAAGAGACACCAAATCTTAGCCACCCATCTGATCTAATCTCAACCGTTAGATTAGAAAACCCCTCACCTTCCCTCATGAGGTCGACTTGGGCAAGAGGGCACACCCATTCTTGGGAAGTTGAAGTATTCTTGTTGAGAGAACAAGAGGAGTTGAAGCTTTCTTGTTGAGAGAGCAAGAGACTCTTGGTGAGATGCCAAGAGGCTCTTGGTGAGATGCCAAGAGAAAAGGTAAGTAGCAACAGTCTTGTTGAGAGAACAAGAGAGAGAAAGAGAGAGGTCGAGCTGAAGAAAAGAGACAACAACTACAATTTCTGGGAGTATTGGCATGCATTCCAAGGCTGCCGAATAACATTTAGTGGCACAGAAATTGAGTCTTAGCAGAGATTTGGCATGAATTTCGAGACAGTCCGTACAACATTAATTGTTGGGACATCCGTACAGTTGTACGAATTTCTGGTTCAGAAATCGAGGAGCAAAGCTACAGGAATGTCCAGATAAGTTTGTGTAAATATATGAAGATGAATATGCTGTAAAAGAATTTCTCATAAGCTCATAAATAATACAAAGCCCTCTCTCACTGGTTTTCCCCTTGTGGGTTTTTCCAGGGTCGAAGTTAGACCGAATATCTTTGTGTCTATATTTTATGAGTTTTTCATAT
>JASDQU011245916.1:39645-54202 GCA_032191745.1 Picea mariana | reverse complement strand
CCTTCCAGTGGTTAAATTGTTTCCTGAAGGAACCTCACTCTGATACCAATTGTTGGATTACTGAGAGGGGGGGCGAATCAATAATAGAGAAATTTAATCCTTGGTAATTAATGAAAAATAATTTAATATTACCTTCACACTTTCCAAAATAACTCTTTTAGTTATACTCCTTCCTTCTTATATATATTTTCACTCCAATTTTTGTAATCCTTTTTATACTTTATAAAAAGTATCTTATAAATCTCATTATCTTTTCACTCCAATTTTTATAATCCTTTTTATACTTTATAAAAAGTATCATATAAATCTCTTTTATACTCTTGACTATTTGTTAGTGGCCGTTAGGGATCAAGAAACACGTGACCCTAAGTTTTGTGAAATATTTATTTAGAGGAAAATATACACATATATTTTTTATATATGATATGGAATACCATGGGCCAATGGTTTTCCAAAACAATGGGATGGTAAATCTCCAAAGGTAAAATAAAATATTCACTTTTCCTCTTCTTTGAAACTTTTTCTTTTAAATTACTTTTTCTCACTTTTTAAATGACAAATAACTTAACTAATACCAAATTTGGAATATTTCTTTCAAACTTCTTGGTGTGCACTTATACTTCTTCACGTGCCCCTTAAGAAAAAACTTTTCTTTTTTTTCTTTTCTTTTGTTTTTTTTTCTCCTCTTTTTTTTTTGATTTTGTGCAAAGTGACTTTTTTACTTTGGCTTAAATGTGTGGAATATTTGATTTATAAATGGCCAATGGAAAATATGAGGTCAAAGACATGGTTTTAGAGAAACCCTATTTGTGCCCAAAATTTGGATCGAGACGGAGATCTTATACCACTGTGGTGAACCAAGCCGGTTCACCGGGTAAATATCCAATGTAGGTAGGACAAGAGGTTACAATCCATAAAGGATAATATCTTAAATAATAATGTATATGAATATGAGATGATGAGATACAATAAGAATGAGGGCCTTACCCACGCAGGGGTTCCCTTCCATGAAGAGACGTGATCTTTCATTGGAAAGGTGTCTTATGGGGTTTTCTTTAATTAATGAAATTTATTTTATTAATTACGAGTCATTATGGTGTTTTCATTTAGAATTTGTTATTAGACTATTTTACTTGTTGTGCCTCACTAGTTAATTAATCATTTTATACATAAAATATTTCTCTATTTTTGTGTGGAATGAATCATCAATTTATATCAAGTCAAACGGTCATATTAATTTTGGCCAATGAATATAAATAGATAGATATATTAGACGAATTAGTCGATAGATTAACTGTGGCATCTATTCTTTTCCTTTTGAAATTTATTCTCATCATCCAATAGTTATTCTGATGTTTATATTCATAAAATATTTGCATTCCATCAATTAGACTATTTGTCCTATGATTATTCCTTTAATGTATATTTGTATAGTGATAACACTTGTAAATTTTGTAAATATACATAATTAATTAGACCTACTAATCCAACTGTAAATATATACATTAGGTTACCTGGGAAGGTGTTAACCATTTCCTCTATTGAAAGAGAAGGAGATTACTCATCTAATAAAACCATTAAACCCGTCGGGGGGCAGCTATCCCAAACGGTTTGGGTTATTAAAGAAGCTCGGTCTAGATTGTCTCCTCTTGTTGGCACATAGGTCATTATTTCCCGACAACAAATGGCGTTAGAAGGAGGGTCGTTTAGACATTGATGGCACAGGGAGGTCAAAAAAATCCTCCAAAGAGCCGCTCTCCAATCATTACCCATAGTTTCTCAAACCCTTATGTTAGATCTGACGTAGCTACTACATCATAAACCAAGCCTATTACTTCAACAACACCCCAAGTTCCATCCACCCTTGTTGATCCTTCCACACAATCCTCACAAAGGCAACAATTGCAGGAAATACTCCAAATATCTCATAAATCACTAATAAGAACTCAATCCATGGTAGCAAGAATCAGGGATCTAGGATATCAATTGACAAAACCTCTTGATTTTCTTGCCCCTGCTCCTCAACAGGAAAACTCACTTTTGATCAGTACACCAAACCATAGACTACATGATATTTTGATAGGGAGAATTGCCTCCACTGAAAACGAACTTGATTTAGTTATTGGTGAACCTTCCTTGCCTCCTTTAAATCATCTTATTCTAGGATTAAAGGGATATGTTCCACCACCATCATCGCCAAGCTCATCCCCTTCCTCTTTTAACAAAGAAGGTTCCTCATCAACATAATCAGATAACTTGCAAGTTTCACCACAAATGGAAAATAATCAAGGGAATAACCCTGATACACCATGGCTTGACCAAGACATGGTTGTTGTACCTGGAATACAACATCCCTTACCTAGAAGTCCTCAAAATTTTCTTCTGAAATATGACCCAAATTCCAATGAGCCCACATATGATCACATTAAACAATTTATGTTAGATATTCACCAGAAGAGTGTATAACATGAGGATGTGGTTTGTAGGTTATTCATGTTAGTTTCAAGGTCTTACGAGTTGTGGTTTCTACCTAAGTATGCAATTGTTTCTGTCTTTCCTCCCTTGTCAAACCCGATTGTAATTTTTTCCCCTCGACTTGTAGTTTTTCTTCTATTTTCCTCCATCCGTTTGATAGACATGTTTCTCCTTAGCATCTTTCCTGAGAAGTATCATCCATAATCCTTTTTGTTTTCCCTAAGGTCGAGCATTTCTCTCTTTGCCTCTATCACTGATCCTTTTGTTTTCCCAAGCCCTCAGCCAGTCATCCAAGTAATTGTTCGCAAGCCACAGTCGTGAGCACTAAGTGCAACACTTAGAGCAATCTGATATGAAATCAGATCAAGCGAGCGAGCAAGACCAACGTTCAATGGTGGAGATCCATTGGGTGGAGTGGATCGATGGTCATTGGGTGATCAGGATTATATAGTTGCATCAGGTTTAGCATCAAACAAAGGTCTGAAATCGCGGGGTCGATCCTAGCCATTGGTAGAGGGGCTGACGTGTGGTGCATGATCAAAATTTCACTAACTCACAGAATGGAGCAGTCAAAGGGTCGAGTCATGAGGACTCGTGAAACGCGAAGTCACGAAATAATCTGAGTCGTCTATTCTAGCAGGGCACGTGGCGTCAGATCCGAGCCGCAAAGAAATTCATTTCGAGAAGGTGGAAGTGAGAAGTGTCGACATCCCTAGCCCCAAAATGTCAATTTGTTATAGGTCATCTTATGCAAATGGATGCATGTCATCCGATCCGAGGGATCATGATTTTGGGATTCAGAGATTTGAGCATGAAGCACGACGTGAGCTCGCGAAATGCAAAATCATGACGCACCTGAGAGTTGGGCCCACGATCACAACCCGTGGTCATATGGAAAATAGGGCCATAAAGAAAATAAGGTTCCTATCAAGCAGCGGGCAGTTGAATTTGTTCGAGGAGATGATCTTTGTTGCTGGATTTGAGGTAAATCCAACCGTTGATCCAGATGGGCCATTTTCGTGGGAACGAGGATCAGGATATTTAAAATCAAGGGGAGTGCAAACTCCTGAAATGCGAAATCCTGATATTTCAGATGGGATAAGCACAAGGTCATAGCCTGAGGTCATGTGGGGAAAAGGAGAGGAACTTGCAAAAAAAAAATCAAAGAGCCTGAGTTAGTCACATAAAAGGATCTGCGTGTCCTCAAGGTGCCAGAACTGACTCGAAGGAATTGTGAGATCACCTGGAAAATTCATGGGTGTCAGGCCTCGTCCTGATCCCAATAAAAGTAGTTAATGAAAATTGGAAAGGCAGTTGAAACCTCGTTTCACCACATAAATGGAAAGCATGGGAAGTCTGGTCGTGGAGGGAAGACTGTCAGCCAAAAGTTCCCTGTCATGGATTTTCTAGTGAAGCCCATACCAATCTAATCTTGTTTCTAACAAAAGAATACAAGTGCAGCCTAATAGAAGAAGATTTAGATGCCAAGTTTTGAGTGAAATGACCAAAGTGTGTTTCTAAAGGGAGTAAGTTGCTTTTAATATAAATACTCATTTTTTATATTTTGTTAGGGTCAATGGTAGAGAAAAGATCTTGTATTGTAAAGTTTTAGTAAAGCCTCTGGCTTCTGGTTATGTATCTATACTTGAGACTTCTTGTTTGATCACGGCCATCTTTCTTGCTCCATCTTGTTTGCCTCTGATACTGAAAGAGTTCATGATTGATTGATTCACATGAATTGTTGTGACTGTGTTATGATGAATGTTTGATCGTAACACCGTTATGATTTCTTTCATTTTCTTTGTAATTTGAATTCAAGAAGTTCTTGTGTTTAAGTTTTTCCTCTTTGGGCTGCTAAAAGATCTGATGTTTGTTGTAGAACTCTATATTTTTCTCACCAAATTCTTCCTCCAAATCACTTTTACCACAACCTATTAACTGGAGTTAAACCAAGACCTCACTTACTTGTGCATATCAATCCAGTTTCCTAAGTTAAGACCATATTTTCTTAAGATTGCATCCATTTGACCTTTTTTATAACCAACGTGTGACATAAAAATCTGATGGGTATCGGGCTTGCCTTTCCTGCAATTTGAAGAGCGACTTATGGTGCTAACATTTCTAGCACCGTTGTCGGGGACGAAATTGAATATTTTCCCTGGGATTGAACGACAAGCATTGTTGGTTCTGAAGGTGCATTAGAACTTAGTATATTAAATATTGCAACTGTGCACCTGGAGAATCCACTGTGGTGATTCCATTGATACAAATCTATTGGTGACTCCAGTATTTCAGTTGTGGCTTCTAGAAGCAAACACATGAGGTCTACTCCGCAGCTGCCTTTAGCAACATCTAAAGTTGACCCAGAGAAAATTATCAGAAAGGGAAAGGCCCTCCGAGAAGATACTTCTACTGTTGAACCATTTATTTCTGATGATTTTCATTGTCCTCCTATAGGAACTCCAATTTATGCATTTCATCCTACTGTTACACCTTCTATTGGAGTTTCTCGAATTTTAAATTTTGGGAGTGTTCATGTTGAGTTTTCTAATCCTAGTATAGGATTGGAGGGAGAAAGCCTTGTCACTCCTCTCTCCCCTAAATTTATACTGTGGTTCATATCCAGGACCTCATAAGAGTTTCCTACCCCAAGATTTACCACCCCTCCTCCTATTACTGTTGTTTCTACCACAGAGAGGGAGACCTCTATTCCCTTTAGCCTTGTAGCCTTTTCTCCAAATCCTCTGTTGTTTCCCTTTCCTCTTGGGAGCTCAGTTCCAGTCTCACCTGTCTGAACCCCTTCCCCTCCTAGTTATCCTCCACCTATCATCCCTATGGAAGGTGTCAATCCCCCTAGAAACAGAATGGATGCCATAGTGGCTGCTAGATATGCCCCTCTAGTCTTGCCTCAGCTAATGAATCCTCTCCCTGCTGGATATTACCTAAAGTATATGCCCAAATTCAAAGAAGAGGAAGACATAACTTCTGAAGATCACCTTGTTGCCTTCTACAGTTATGCAGATAACCTAAATATTGAAAATGAGGATGTCTGGATGAGAGTCTTTGTCCAGAGCCTGGATGGTGAGGTTAGAAAATGGTTTAGGGGATTGACCCCTGGGTCCATTGCTAGTATTGAGACTTTAGATGATGCTTTCTTAAGGTAGTGGAGGGATAAAAAAGACTTTATGTACTATATCACAGAGTTTGGGTCCTTGAAKAGAAAGGAGGGAGAATCTGTCTTTGACTTCTCCAAAAGATTCAATAAAATGTATGGTAAGATTCCTGCTGAGATAAAGCCTACAGAAGCCTCTGCCAAAATTACTTGTGCTAGTGCTTTTGATCCTGATTTCTACCTCATGTTGAGAGAAAGAAGAGCTACTTCCTTGGCTCATATGCAAGATGTATCCCTAGAAGTAGAATCCAATGTATTGGTGGTTGACAGACTTAGAAATAAATACGATAGAGACAGAGGAAGGGGAAGATCTGAAGCCTCAACCTATGGTTCTTATGCAACTCACCCTCTAGTAGATGAATTAACCAAGATAGTGAAGTCCTTGTCTGCAGAATTGGAGAAGATGAAATTCGAAGGGAAGAAAGGTTATAAGAATACTGAAAATGATGATAACAGAACCAGCTTTAGGAGACTAAACAATGCCCCTAAAATACTCCCAAGAGATCCCATAAATAGAGATAGGGATGATAAAAAAATTCAAAACCCTCTCCAAAATAACCTTGTTGCTGATGAAAAGAGGGAGAAAGAAGATCTTGATCCTAAAATTCATTGTCTTGGAGACACCTCCCCATTTCCCCATTTGATTCAATCTGCATATGAGGAATCCCTCATGAATAGTCAAATAGATGAGCTAAATAAGGGTGAGAAGGCCAACAATAGTCCCAATAAATACAATCTCAGGTCCAAGAATAAAGAAGGGAAGTGTGACATCCCCGATCAACCTTCTAGAGCAGAGAAGCCTGCTAAAGATGCAACTAACAGCAATAAAGAAAAGAAAGCTCAGAATCCCTCACCAGTAGCCAAAGGTCCTGTCCCAGAAGTGAGAGAATTTTTTAAGTCCCTTTCCTCCTTCATCTTTGAGCAAAAAATTCAAAATATCAGAATCCCTATGACCCTTTCAGAGCTAGTCAAGCATAAAGATTTCAAAAAATCCCTCTCTAAGTTGTTGCAGTCTGAGCCATCTTACCATTCCACAAACTTAGTAAACCTCCAAAATGAAAAGCCAGCAGTCATATTAGGTCTTATGGTAGAAGATAGAGATGATTCATCCCCTTCCTTCTATACATCACTGAACATACATGATAAGGTGTTGCAGAATTTTTTGATGGACTCAGGGGCATCTCATAATCTCATGCCTAAAATTTTCATGGAAGAACTCGGATTAGAAAGCACAAAGGCTTATCATGATTTGTATTCTTTTGATTCAAGGAGAGTGCAATGTCTTGGGGTCATCAAAGATCTGGTCATGACCTTGTTTCAGTTGCCCATGAAGAGTGTGGTCATGGATATTGTGGTGGTCGATGTTCCCCCCAAGTTTGGCATGCTCTTGTCAAGATCTTGGATAAAAAGACTTGGGGGAACCTTGCAGATGGACCTCACATATGCTAACATTCCAGTGTTTGGAGGGGAGAATAGGAGATTGTACAAAGAATCTCAGTTGGCCTACATTATTAGTGACAAAGCAAACCCCACCAATCATCCTATCTTTATAATCGACACTAATCTTGGATCTAGTTTGTTACAACTCACTAATACTCTTGAAGCTCCTCTTGAAATCAGAGAGCAACCCATTTATTTTCATGAAATACCTCTCCCAGCTACTTTTGTGTGGAAAATGTTCTTCGACGGAGCCTCTTCTAGGGAAGGTGTTGGTGTCGAGGTGGTTTTTATGTCACCTTGTTAAGAAGTCATACCTTTTTCCTATAAACTAGAATTTGAAGTTACCAACAATGTCGCAGAGTATGAGGCTCTTGTTTTGGGTTTAAGGGATGCAAAAGACATGGGGATTGAAGAGCTATCAATGTTTGGAGATGTTGAACTAATTTTTCATCAGGTCAAAAATGTTTATTAGGCCAAACACCCTAGGCTAAAGACTTACATGAATGAGGTGTGGGACCTAATTGACAATTTCTCCTCAGCCTTCAATATTTCATTTATTCCAAGAGAGAAAAATACTATGGTTGATTCTTTGGACGTCTCGGCGAGCCAGTTCAAGATCCCACTACAACCTAAGCTCAGGTATGATGTTGAGATTAGATATAGGCCCTCTGTACATGATAATATCAAGCATTGGCAGGTGTTCGAGGATGATCTTGAAATCCAAAAATTTCTTGAGTCTATTGATGATTTCTCTACGTTACACATTGATCAAGATCATGATTCCGAAGGTGACCCTCCCCCTGAAGTATTTTTGAATAAAATTTTTAATCACCATATTTTTCAGCTACCTAGAAACCGCATTCCAAAGGGACTAGTTCCTTTAGAAACATTGTTCAATGGGAATGATGTGGCAGTAAAATTTAAAGGCCCAACTAAGGGTGTCAATGTAGCTCAGTGAAATATTGGCACAGAGAAGGATCTGAAATTCATAAAGATGTCAAGCATCCTGTCAAGGGATCAAAGGGACAAGAATGTTGAGTTATTAAAGGAATTTGCTGATGTGTTTCCCTGGACCTATGAAGACCTCAGGACATACGACATAGGCGTCATGGAGCATAAGATCCCATTGAGAGAGGAGGCCAAACCATTTAGGCAGAAATTGAGACCAATAAATCCTATGTTGCTGCCTACTATGGAAAGGGAGGTGAAGAAGATCCTGGACGCCCAAATCATTGTCCCTTTGAGATATTCTGAATGGGTGGCCAAATTGGTCCCAGTAAAGAAGAAGAATGGATAAATCAGACTGTGTGTTGATTTGAGGAACCTGAATAGAATCTCCAAGAAGGAAAATTACTCGTTGCCAAAGATGGAACACATATTGCAAAGGGTGACAGGCATATCTAGGATCTCCATGATTGATGGATTTTCTGGCTACAATCAAATCTCAGTCCTGCCTGAACACAGAGAAAAGACATCCTTCACCACTCGTTGGGGCACATTCATGTATGCCAAAATGCCTTTTGGATTGATGAATGCAGGAGAAACCTTTCAGCAAGCCATGGACATAGCCTTCATTGGAGAAAGAGATAAATTTGTGGTCATCTATCTGGATGACATTACAGTTTTCTCTAAATTAGATAAAGAACATTGTTTTCATCTATAAAGGTTTTCCTTAAATTCATAAGGTTTGGTCTCTCCCTCAATCCTAAAAGTATTTATTTTCTGTGGAAGAGGGAAAATTAATGGGGCACATAGTATCAGCTGAGGGAGTCAGAATTTATCCAAGTAGGCTAGAATCCATCTAAACCCTGTCACTTCCGAGATCCAAGAAAGAAGTTCAGTCTTTCCTGGGAAAAATCAATTTTTTGAGAAGGTTTGTTTCAAATTTTGTCGAATTGGTGAAGCATATCACAGCTATGCTCAGGAAGGGGAAATAAGTAAAATGGACTACTAAGTCCAGAGAATCCTTTACCCAAATCAAGAGGGCACTGACTGAAGCACCTGTGCTAATCAGT
Organism: Picea mariana; assembly: GCA_032191745.1. NCBI lineage: Eukaryota > Viridiplantae > Streptophyta > Pinopsida > Pinales > Pinaceae > Picea > Picea mariana. The sequence goes on along the minus strand of JASDQU011245916.1, from coordinate 45,100 downwards.
CCTGATTATTCCAAAGATTTTCTGATTTTCTCTTTTGCCTCATTTGACACAGTAGCCACTGTTTTACTACAAAAGAATGATGCAAGACTTCAACAGCCTATTTCCTTTTTTAGCAAAGCATTGAGGGATGTAGAGATTAGGTATGACATCATGGAGAAGCAAGCCTATGCCTTGGTGAAATCTCTAAAATCTTTTAGAGTTTATGTTTTGCATTCGAAAATCGTTTCATATGTTCCTTTAGATTCTGTGAAGGACATTCTCATTCAGCCTGACATAGACAAGAGAAGGAGCAAGTGGATTGCCAAAATCCTTGAATTTGAACTGGAAATAAAACCCACCAAACTAGTTAAAGGCCAAGGTTAATCCAAGTTTTTGGATGAATCTAATTGTAAATACCTGGGGGTTAACTTCATCAACACTTGCTCAGAAAACTAGTAGGTTGAAACGTCTGATAAAAGTCCTCAGGACAACCCTCATTTGGCAGAATGTCTTTGGTACAAAGATATTGTATTTTTTCTGAGGGATTTAAGACCCCCTGATGGTATGGGAAGGAGCAAGGCAAGATCTTTAAATCTCAAAGCAATCAGATATTGACTTATTGACCAATTTTTGTATCGGAAGGACCCTCTAGGAGTTCTCTTAAAATTTTTAGACCCTCAGGAGGCCCAAAAAATATATATTTGATTTCCATGATAGCCTGTGTGGGGGACATCATTTATGGAAAACCACAGCCTACAAAATGGGCTAGGTACTACTGGCCTACTCTATTGACTGATGTTCGTGCAAAAATCAGGGCCTGTATCAAATGTCAAAAAATCTCTCAGAAGCAGTAGCTCAATTCTGTGCCATTGAAGCCTATGTTAGCTTCAGGACCCTTTCAGTGGTGGGTCCTAGATTTCATAAAGGAGATTCATCCTCCTTCAAGCAGTCAACATAAGTGGACCCTAACTGCAACAAATTATTTCACCAAATGGATAGAAGCTATCCCCACAAGGAGTGTCTCTCAAAAAGTGATCATTGGTTTCCTTGAAGATATTATGGCAAGGTTTGGTTGTCCAAACAGAATCATCACCAATAATGTTGCATCCTTCAAAGTTGAACTGTTGATCAAGTTTTATGAGTAKTTCATAATTTCATTGATTCACTCTACCCCCTACTATCCCCAAGTCAATGGATTAGAAGAATCCTCCAACAAGAKCMTGATAARGATCATCAAAAGKTTGTTAGAGGACAACAAGAAAGAATGGGACTCAAAGCTCAAATTTTCTCTGTGGGCTGATAGAGTGACAACAAAGAGGTCCCTGGGCATCTCTCCTTTCCAACTTGTATATGGGACTGAAGCAGTTTTTTTGTCTCAGCTTGTACTACCTGTGGAGAAATTCTTCCAATACTGCCATGGAGAGCCTGATGACATGATCAGAAGAATTCATCAGCTGGTAGAAGTGCAGCAGGCAAGAGAGCAGGCAATTGGCAGAGCGCATGACCATTAGCAGAAAATCAAACAGGACTTTGACAGGAAGAGTAGTAAGGATAATTTCCAGCTAGGAGATCCAGTACTCAAATGGGATGCACCCATACAGGACGATGGAAATCATGGAAAATTTGAAGCCCTTTGGATCGGCCCCTTCAAAATATCTAAGAAGTTCCCAAATAATACTTACAGGTTGCATAATTTGAAGGGAGACGAAGTTTTTGGTAGCCCTATGAATGGGCACTTCCTAAAAAAAAATTTGTTTGAAGCCGAAATCATCATCCCACCATTTTAAATACCATCTATGTTTTATGTTTATGTTGTTTTTAATAGGAGACTCCATAACCCAAATCAAGGTACTAGAGTTTTGCATTCTTGGCAACCCGCAGGGAGCATGCCATCCCCTGTGGAGCCAAATGTTATCACATAAAATTTTCAAGGTCTTGCGAGTTGTGGTTTCTGCCTAGGTCTTTAATTTTGTCTGTCTTTCATCCTTTGGCAGACCCGATTGTAAGTTTTTCCTCTCGGATTGTAGTTTTTCTTTTGTTTGCCTCCATCTGTTTGATAGACATGTTTCTCCTTAGCAGCTTGCCTGAGAAGTATCGGCCATAAGCATTTTTTTTTCCCCTAAGGTCAATAATTTCTCTCTTTTCCTCTGTCAGTGATCCTTTCATTTTCCCAAGCCCTCAGCCAGTCATCCAAGTAATTGTTCACAAGCCGCAGTCGTCAGCACCAAGCACAACACTTAGAGCGATTTGATATGAACTCATATCAAGCGAGCGAGAAAGATTGGTGTTCAACGGCGAAGATCCATTACATGGAGCGGATTGACAGCCATTGGGTGATCAAGATTATATAGTTGCACCAAGTTTAGCATCAAACAGAGGTTTGAAATCGCGGGGTCTATCCTAGTCGTTGGTATAGGTAGCGATGCATGGCGCAGGATCAACATTTCACTGACTCGTGGAATGGAGCAGTCAAAGGGCTGAGTCATGAGGACTCGTGAAACACAAATTTGTGAAATAATTTGGATCATCCGTTCTAGTGGGGCACGTGGTGCCAAATCCGAACCATGGAGAAATTCATTTCAGGAAGGTGGAAGTGATAAGTGTCGACATCCCTAGCCCCAAAACGTCGATTTGATCTGCGTCGTCCAATGCAAAGGGATGTGTGTCATCCGATCTGAGGGATCGCAATTTTTTGATTCAGGGATTTGAGCATGGAGCACGACGTGGGCTTGCGAAATCACGACGCGCCTGAGAATTGGGCCCACGATCACAGCCCGCAGTCATATGGAAAGCAAGGTCATAAAGAAAATAACGTGCCTATCATGCAGGGAGCAACTAAATTTGTTCGAGGAGATGATATTGGCCGTCGGATTTGAGGTAAATCCAACCATTAATCCATATGGGCCATTTTCGGGGGACGAGCATTGGGATATTTGAAATCAAGGGGAGTGAAAAATCCCAAAATGCGAAATCCCAAGATTTTAGATGGGATAAGCACGAGGTCATAGCCCGAGGTCGCATGGGAGAAAGGAGAGGAAACTAGGAAAAATATCAAAGCACCCGAGTTAGTCATAGAAAAGGATTTACGTGTCCTCAAGGTGCCAAAATTGACTCAAAGGAGTTGTGAGCTCACTTGGAACATTCATGGGTGTCAAGCCTCGTCCTGATCCCAATAAAAATAGTTAATGAAAATGTGGAAGGTGGTTGAAACCTAGTTTCACCACATAAATTGAAAGCATGGAAAGTCTGGCCATGGAGTGTAGACTGTCAGCTGAAAGATCCCTGTCATGGATTTTCTGGTGAAGCCCATACCAATCTGATATTGCGTCAGACAGAAGAATGCAAGTGAAGCCTAACAGGAGAAGATGCAAATGCCAATTTTTCAATGCAATGACCAAAGTGCGTTTCTGAAGGGAGTAAGTTGATTTGAGTATAAATACTTGGTTTTTATATTTTGTTAGGATCGATGGTAGAGCAATGCTCCCATATTGTAAAGTTTTAGTAAATCCTCTAGCTTCTGGTTATGTATCTCTATTTGAGACTTCTTGTTTAATGACAGTCATCTTTTTTTCTCCATCTTGTTTACCTCTGATACTGAAAGAGTTCATGATTGACTGATTCACATGAATTTTTATGACTGTGATATGATGAATGTTTGATCGTAACACCATTATGATTTCTTTCAATTTCCTTGTAAGTTGAATTCAAGAAGTTCTAGTGTTTAAGTTTTTCCTCTTTGGGCTGTTGAAAGACCTTATGTCTGTCGGATACCTCTACATTTTTATCACCAAAGTCTTCCTCCTACTCACTTTTACTACAACCTAATGACTGGAGTTAGACCAAGACCTCACTTTCTTGTGCATGTCAGTCCAATTTCCTGAGTTAAGACGATATTTTCTTGAGATTGTGCCCATTTGAGTTAAGACGATATTTTCTTGAGGTATCGGGCTTGCCTTTCCTGCAATTTGAAGGGAGAATTCCAGTGCTAACAGTTTCCATACACCTTTGAGGGAAAATCCTCAACTTGGTATTTTTCCCAACAACCTCAAATTATTACATCATGGAATCAATTTGAAACTGCATTCAGAGAAAAATTTGGGGACGGTAAAACTCCTGAGGTTCTATTCATGGAGTTGTCTAACATGAAAATGGACAATAAGGAAAGGATTAAAGACTTTAATGTAAGTTTTATTGCTTTGAAAAAAAAAATCCCTCATGATTCCATGCCTACTGAAAACCTTGTCATTGCCTACTAGGTTAAAGCATTACGTGTTGTTATTGCCATGTGGGTGAAAAGAGCCCAAAAATCTACCCTCCAAGAATCCTACAAGGAGGCTATTGTTTTTTAAAAGGACATGTTGAGCCTCAAAGCTAATCCTGACACTGAAGGTGATTAGGGTTCCTCTTCTCGAAAGAAGCCCGAGTCATCCTCTAAACTACCTCAAGTTAAGAAAGAACAAGGAGATATGGATCTTGAGAGTCTTCAAAAGGTCCTTACTAAATTATCAAATGAAATTATAGACCTAAATAAGAACTCGGGTGAAGGACCATCCAACAAAGGAAATTTCCGACCTTTTAGGAAAAAATTTCCTCCTAAGCCTACTCCTCCTACCAAAGGATTAAATGTTGAAGGATTAGAAAATATTCTTCGAGTRTTGATACTAGGAGATGTCTCATCTTCCAATGAAAAAATGAATGAACCAGATCTAGGGAAGGAAGAAATATATACGTAGGATGATGAARATCCACCTCCTCCCACCATAGGTCAATTTGATAATATAACCCATGATTTGTTTAATGAATACCATGAGACGGTTCTTGAAAACCAACATTCTTACAATACTCTAAGWAAGATTGTTGTTGACGRTTCCATCCCTTCTACTACTGCAAAAAGAAAGAATGTTAAAAAGCAGGATGACACTTTCAGAAACTTGGTTATCTCGGACTTAGAGTATGACTTTATTGAAGACTCAAAGAGACTCAAAGCCAATATATCAATTTTCGAATAGCTGAAAATCCCTATGATGCACCAGAAAGCTCAACGCAGTTTTGCTAAAATTTCTGGCAAGAAAAAATCCACTCCAAATAATGGATTGGCTAATGTCAATAAAAATGGGACGAGCACAGTTACCATAAAAAAACCTTCTTCTGATGATTGCCCTTCCCAAAATAAAAATTATAATGTTCCATCATTCTTGCTTACTTTTGAAATCTATAACAGAGCCATACATAATTGTGTGGTTGACTCAGGAGCATCTTCCAATGTTATGCCTCTTTTAGTAGCTAAGAAACTTAACACTAACACTAAGCCCTATGAAATCAAAATCCTTCATCTTTACCACACAAATGTCAAAGTGGTAGGATAACTAAATTATGTCTTTATTAGATTGTCCTCTGACCCACGATTTCACTAGATAATAAACATTATTGTGGTCGATATTCCTGAAGCTTACGGATTATTTTTAAGCACGGATTG
>JASDQU011245916.1:4696-26173 GCA_032191745.1 Picea mariana | reverse complement strand
CAATTTCTTTCCCATGAATATTAATAATAATTCATGTGTACTTGGTATTTTGGCCTTCATGTAATATATCCCTCCTCCACATTGACTAGGGATTGTGACATAGGTTATTCTATGGTGTCAAGGTGTATGCGACACTTATATGACACTTTGTGACACTTAGGGCGAGGTACCCAGGCGTGCAAATTTCATGTGTAACAACTAGTTTAGAAAAATCATGTTTTATTTACATTGTAATTCAATTTGGAGCCAGTGTTTAAATATATCTATGTTTAAATATCTCCCTGTACGAGAGGACCAACTAAGAAAAGGGTGAGGTAATAAGCGAGTGTTTAAATATCTCCGAGCACGAGATATTTTTAGGCTTAAGAGTTAGTCAAAGAAAAATACTGTTTAAGACAAGTCTTAACCATCATCTAGGTACATGTCCATACAAGMTGGTATACAAAAGGAGGTAATTTTTTTGTCGTTTTAAAACTATTTTTTTATGAATGTTCATATATGGCATTCTAGGAAGATCTACTRGAGCTTACAGTCACAGTCAGGGATAAGTATGCATTCARAGTAGCCTTTTKCATAAGTATACCAGCCATGGTTAAAGAAATATGCATTCACAGATACAGTCACAGTCGGGTATAAGTATGCATTCAAGGGTATGAGGACATACCCTTCCCACCTGTTCTGCACAAAKTCGATTSCAATCCGCTAYTGTAGGTAGGCCTCTATTCCAAGTGAGACCTATTGTTCCAGTTGATCAGGMCAATAATGAGAGAAGCCTGTTGTTCCAGTCGATYAATCCAATCAAGCCAACAATGATAGAAGGATGGAATGGGATTGGTTCARSAAGTGGATATTTGTGTATGCGAATGTGGTTGATTCTCCTGTGCAGGGTGGTATGGGTCTGTTACTGCCTTCTTGTGAATGTGAAGGTGGTGGCTTCATTTGTAAGGAATTTATTTTAAGTACAGAGCAGTGGCCGTATTTGTTAGGAATTTACTTCAAGGCCAAAGGTGTTAATGCATTGACAAAAACTTATAACTTAGGTGAATGATTTTTTTTTAGGTTAATTCAAATTGCATTGTTGTGTCATATTTGAACTTTAGGATATTTAATTGTATTATATCAGTTTCGGCTAATTGTATTATGTCAGTTTCGACAATAAGAGTTATAACTTATTAGCCAATCACATATTTTATAAATGTAATTTAAATATTTGAAGAAAATAATTATTTTTCTTTTTCTATGTCTAACATTGGAAAACATGAAAATATTTGTAAGTCAAACATTAACTAATTGATACTCAACGATGAATCGAATGCAAGAGTCATGGCCTTCAAGAGGGACTAATAAGATCTAACTTCCCATAAAATATTTAGCTAAACCATTAAGACCAACCTTATAATAAATGCCATCGCCACCACTTGGTAACTAAATTTTCAATTTTTATTTTCAATCATCATTTTTGTGAATAGTTATTAAAGTTTATGAAAAGGTTTTTCAAAATTGCTTCACATTCTAGTTAAAATAATTAATAGTTTGAATGGGATTAGGATAATGATGTTACGTCTTAACTAAATTATTGGGAAATTGAAAGAACATGTCACTAGGGTAATATTAAAAACATTATTACATTTAAAAACAAGGGATGCATGGTAGCTTAGTCCCTCCTAAGTAAACTTGGAAATGAAGATGATAGCTAACACCCTATAATTATTGAAGATGATGATTATTTTGAAACATGAATAATATGCTAACAAATGAGCTAGTTTCATAATCTTAAAAGAAATCAGTTTCTTAAAAGAATTCGACATAGACTCACAAGGGATGGAGAAAACTTTATTGCTTCATGATGACATATAGTTTATAGATTTGTCATAACCGGTACTGGACAAAATATCTTGCCATGATTTTACTTTAATGTAGTTGCCATATAGTTTTGGGATTAAGTTGAATTTCCTTCTAGTTAAACTAAGCACTAAGCAAGCCAAAGGCAAATCTTATTTAAAAAATAAAAAACAAAAATAAACATTTCACATTTTATAATATTTATTTTAATATATATAATATTTTACTATCTTAACATAAATATTATAAAATATAATATACATTTTAATATATAATATATTATAATATTTTATGTGTTAACATATATATGTTTTAAAATATATAATATATACTGTAATTTATATAATATTATAATATATATTTTAATACATATAATATTTTAATGTGTTAATACATATATTTTAATATAGTCTGAGTGGGTTTAATGGTTAAGAATATGTATTTCCTTTTAAGATATTATAAGTTCAAATTCAGAAAAAGATAGAGACTAATAAAAATAAAAAAATTGTAAAATTATAAAAAATTAAATTAAATGACATCACTGATTTATAATTTTTCTAAATAAAAGAGTTTGATCATAATCGAGTTTCAACTAATCTATAACAACAACAAAAGTAATTTTCCGGAAACTACCATATTATGGCCATAAAATAATTTTATAAACTATAGACAACAAACATTGAAACATAACTAATCAATCTTCATTAGCTTCAATAAACTCTGGCCCTTTAGGTTCTACTCTCACCACCGACGCCATCGTTCAACAAAGAATTCGACACAGGATCGAATCCTAGAGTATACACTTATGGGAAACTGAGGTAGGGTTTGATAATGTAGACACATCGTTACTAAAAACGATAATTGATATGTGAAGTAACAAAAAACTGGCTCGTTATTCTTTGCATGTAGTGGTGTGAATTGGTTAGTACAGTCTCGAAATTCTCGTATACACATGTCACAAATGTATGGATCCATGTCTTGGTCCTAGGATCGTGAAATCGTGATAGCATATTGTGGCTATCACTTTGTTATAGGGATATGACATGGCATTCATTACCCACTACTCATTACGATCATGGAGGTACCATATGGCATAAATGCCAAGCATTTAAGCCCTTAAACCTTTTGATAATATGAACACCTAGGCTCGAAGTGACAAAAAAAAATTCATATACATCATGATCGCCCATCAATTTGGTTCTAATAATAATAGTCCAGACATCAAATGTTGTATCATATCATAAATACAAAATCAATCACTGTTGACCTATACTGGCTACATCATGAGTAGTTATAATGTTGTAAGTTGAGACCTTAGATTCGTTAGGGTCATGAGAATAAAACTTTAATACTGGCCACCTATAGTCATTTTAACCAAATGTAAAGTGATGAAACATGGTATTTTGATCAAACTCTTAATTACTCACAAGTTCAACAACATAAAACGCAAGTCCAACCTCTTAGTAATGTCAAAGATTCTAAAAAAAAACGCACACAATCCACACCAATAAACAAAACTCTCACAGGTTCAACAACATAAAACGCAAGTCCAACCTCTTAGAAATGTCAAAGTTTCTAAAAAAGAAAAAACACACACAATCCAAACCAATAAACAAAACTTCAAAACTATGGCATTGTAAAACAAGTTCTAATAATATGATCAATATATATATTCTTAAGATGATTGGGGAAATAAAAACATATGACAAGGTATGACTTATAAATCCCATGCTCACCATAATCAAATCTGTCATGAACTATCAAAGATATTTTAACGATATATGAACTTTCTATTCTCAAATTTCATGTTGTAATACATGAAATTCGAAACCTAATAAAGATTAGGTCGTTGAAACTTAATTTTGATAAATAGTAGATGCACAACAAAATATTAATCAATTTATTGATCACCATTATAATGATAATGTTTTCATAGCCAAAATAAAAATTCAAACAAATTAAAAGACAACTTAAAATCGGAAATGGACCCATATTTTCATCCAAATGTGGGGGGTTGTTGTTTGCCATGACAAGTGGTGACTCACTAGGTGAAACAATTATCTCTGCTATAATTATCCAAAATATGTTAAATGTTTAGGAATAATGTTGCTTGATATTTCTAAAATGTTAGTAACTAATTCTCTGAGAATACTTCAATCTCTGATTTACAGAAGTTAAATATAACGTATGTTGTTGTACAAAATATGAATTCTCTTTATTAAGACTCCAAAACTTTTGATAAAAGTGAACCCATGCTTATTTTTTTCATCAGATGTGAAGATAATAAACTTTACTAACAATAAATTATGGGAAAGACAAGTTAACCAATCAAGTAATCAGTTTAGCAATAAATAACTTCAATACCAAAGGCATGGCCATTGCTGCCAACATGCGTCCATAGCCCCGACAAGGTTTCCTTTTAACCCACTTCAGATGCTTTTGTCCCAAATGCTAGGAATTGTAATTTGTAGATCCAATGATTTATTTTAATTAAAAGGTAGTTGAAGACCATTACCCTGGCTTGGTGATGCAGGAGCATCGCCAACAAAGCATGCGTGGAGGACAACTGGGCGCACTAGCACGTATTTTGAAATATTTTGAATTCCAAACTTAGCGTATTAATGTAATATCTGACAAAGATTTTGAGTTATGAACATATTTAATGATCGAAGGCTGAGCCATCACGTAAGATCATGGGGGGGGACGTATTTTGTTTTATGTGATGGATTGTAGTACAGATCTAGAGATTTTGCCTTTATCTGTCTCACTCGAACATTTATTGTAATAATTATTTAGTAGTTGAAAGATTTTGTTTTTGATAGGATAGCTGTAGAGTAGTTGGAGGAAAAGACTTGAAGAGTCCCTTTGTATCAAAGCTTTTGTATTGTTGCCGAGATAAGGTTGTAATTGTTGTTGCTGCTGAATCTAACATGTATATTTCCATTATAGTTGAGAGCAGGAGCTACAGAGAAGTAGCGTATGAATGCATGTAAGGTTTAATTGAATGAATATAGCAGAGGAATATATTGTCCCAATTGTGTGTTATCATTATGTCTATCTAAATGAGTGAATGGTAGACTCTTTGTTAGTTCCAATTCTCCGTTATTCCTTGTTCTTGTATACATGAATGCATTTACAGGGTTGAATATATGAGTCACTGTGGAGAGTGAATCAGTTTCAATTGTTTCTCTTCATTGAGCGAGTGCAAGGAGTGCATAGTGTCCGCAAGGAGTGTGTGACTGAGTCTGATTTGACTCGTAAGCTCAGGAGAGGTAGCGTGAAACTTGTGTATGAAAGGAGTGCATCGACGTTAGCAAGGAGTGCGTGACAGAGTTTTTCGGCTCACAAGATTAGGAGGAGTAGCGTGATTTTGGTCACATAAGATAGAAGTGGTTGGAGAATAGTCGCAAGGATTGCAAAATAATCCACAGAGAAGCTGGGTGTGGAAGAGAACCGTTGCAAAGTGTGCACAAGTCAAGACTTTGACTAAGTGTCAAAGAGAGTGTTCAAAGGAACCAGAGAAAGTCAAAGAAGAAAAGCTCAAGAGGGACAGTGGCGAAAAATCTTCAAGGAGAGAAGTCCCTGAAGTTTCCATAAAAGTCAGTGGACAAGATTCATTCCAGAGGGAGACGAATGATTCCAGACCATCAGATTTGGGAGAACTATGTGGAGGTTGGCTGTAATATGTTTCAGCACTTCGTGGTTCAGGAAATATGGAAGGAGTGTAAGTGCAGAGTCGCGAAGCCCGAAGTCGGGAATTGATCTTAACCATTGATCGTGAGGAAAAACAAGCGGCAATGGATTGAGGAATTCAAGAGTCGAAAGTTCATAGGTTCAGAGAAGAGCGCTTCAGGAAGACCTGAAAGAAGAGCTCTAGAGATCCCTGAAGTTCAAATTGTGAAGGAATAGACCCATAGTCATAGTTGTGGTCACTTGGGGAAAGGGGCCTGTGTATGTATAGTGGTTTCAAGTAACCGTAGGGACCCAAAGAGTCGCTCCGACTCAATATCTCAAACGATCCAAGACCGATAGGTTGATAAACCCTTTGGAGGGAAGGGGGTTTTCGTCACTTAGTGACCAACTAATGGTAATGCCATTCATAGAATCTCACAGAGTGAACAAGCTGGCTCGTGATGAGACCCCTCATCCTACATATTTACAACTAGAAGCCATTACCCTGGTTTGGTGGCCAACTGTGGTAATGTCACTATGAAAAGATCCATGATCACGGTATGTCAGCTCATGATGAGACCTTTTATCCTTCAACTATTTTCAAATATTAGGATCAGAGTTTTCCATTTTATTAATCTCAAAATATATCCTCTAACAAGTGAGAAAGAAATATAAAAACCCCTTAAGGGTATGGGGTGGCGTAAAAAGTCTAAAAATAACCAATGTTTAACTAATTAACCAAGCCTTCCCAAAACTAATTATTTTGAAAGTCAAGTGTTGTTGAGTTGTAATCCATTTAATGGGTTGAATATAAGATTCAGGAATCATGATAAATAATTTTAGGAAAATTATGAGCATAGTTCATAACAAATTAGAGAATTTTTTTTTAGAATATTAGTATGTTAAATATACAAGAAACATCTTGATAAAACTTTCCCTTAAAAAGATCATACTTCAACATTTAATCAAGTATACATTCTGTTATACTCAATGTTAGAATAAACGAAACCAAATGTATTCTTTCAAACAAAGAATTAAAATTAAAACAATCCACTCAAGACAAAACATAAAGAAATGAAATAAAAACAATAGAAACCAAATATGTACAGAAAAAGATTCTCAATAGAGAATCATGGAAAGTATTTCTTCAGAAGTTATCCATTGACTGGAAGGGATTCAATTTTCCCCTCTAAAGTTTGCAACTAAAAAGTACTGGGTCCAATATTTTCGGTAACAATGAAAGGACCTAGCCACAACTTTTGAAACTTTGTGTGTTCTCCCTTATCCTCGTGTGCTTTGTCCCATTTAAGTACCAATTCACCCACTTCTAAGTTTCTATCAAAAGAATATTTTCAATAGAACTAGTGTTTAACAATGTGTTGGGGTTGATCAAATTTGTTTCTTGCCCTGTCTCTTTCCTCTTCCAATTTAAGTAGGGCGTTTATTCTGTTCTGCATAGCAGTAAATTCAACTTCCTGGACTTTTTGGGATAATTGAAGTGAAGGAAAAAATATATTAGGAGGTAGGATAGCCTCTCTTCAATACAAAAGGAAAAATTGAGAGTTCCCAATAATATATTTTGGAGTAACCCTATCAACCCATAATGCATTAATCAAGGAAGTGTGTCAGTTCTTCTGATGATCATATACAATTATTTTAAATATTTTAATCAATTTTTTTTTATGACTCCATAAGCCCATTACCCTGTGGGTAATAATTTGCTGAGTATTTAAGTGTAATCCTTTTTTCTATAGCAAAGATGTTCATATAAGTAGAAGAGAAATATGATGCATTATCGAAAAATAATGATTCTGGAACCCCAAATCGAGTAATGATGTTTGTTTCAATGAATAAAATTACCTGATTTGCATTCACAACTCAAAGAGGAGCTTCCTCTACCCATTTGGTAAAGTAATATGTAGCAGTTATAATATATTTATGTTGAAGAGAGGAGGTGGGGTTCATAGGACTAATAATGTCTAGACCCCATTGCTGAAATGGAGCTTCAACTACTATGGGTTGTAGGGGAAAAGCAAGTTTTTTAACTTTACCAGTGGTTTTCTGACAGATCTCGTACCTTTGGGTAAGATCATGGGCATATATAAACATCGTTAGCCAATAATAACCATCCCTTAGAACCTTATGTGCAGTGGTGTCTCCACCAAAATGACCACCAGTAGGTCTAGAGTGCAATTCATTCAAAGTTTTCTGGGAATATTCCTATTCTAAACAACGAAGAAAAACTCCATCGTAATTTTTCCAGAAAAGAATATCATTTATCAGCTGGTAAGGAGTTGATTTGAGTGGAGTGCCCTTCTTTTCTTGGTATCAATATGTGTAAGAGCTGTACCATTTTTAAAAAAATATTCGAGATCAACATACCATGAATTAGGGTTAGCTGAAATACAAGAAATTTCATTTTGAATTAAAATTTCATCATTGAAACATGAATCTTCATTAGGAAAATTAATAGAATCTACAACTAACTTACATAGTCCTTGACCTTTAATGATTTGCGCAGGTTTAATTTCTAGGTTATACTCTTGGAGAGATTTCATCCAATGTGCTCTTTTCTCATCAAGTTCTTTCTAAACCAACATATTTATTACTGATGCATAGGGGACCACAAATTTAGTTTTAGATTTCAACATGTAGGGACTGTAATGATTTACTGCCTTAAAGACAACAAAATCTCGTTTTTCAACTGTCGAATAATTAAGTTCAACTTCTTTAAATGCAGAGCTCATAAAGGCTATATGGATCTCATCGTTTTGATTATTCCTTTAAGTGAGAACAACAACATAAGCCGTATCAGAAGAAAATGTGTACAGAGTGAAGTCCTTGGTAAAATTGAGATTCATTAAGGCAAGAGCTTCATAAATGTATTTTTTGAATGCATCAAAGGCTTCTTTTTCGTGATCTTCCCATTTAAAAACAAATTTCTTTTTGACTAGGTTTTGTAAGGGTCTGACCATTTCTAAAAAAACTTGGAACAAACCTTCTTACAAAATTGATCTTCCCAAGAAACGACTGCATCGCCTTTTTGGAAGTAGGATGAGACAAGTTATCAATGGCTTGGGTTTGCTTGGGATCTATCATCATCTCACTTTTAGAGACAATAAAACCCAACAATCGACCCTCGTTTAAAACAAAGATGGAATTTTTGGGGTTGAGGGAAATTCCAAATTTTCTGCAACTTTCAATTACATTTCTCAAGTGAGATAAATGATCAACTATTTTCTTAGAATAAACCATAACATCATCCAAATAGATGACTACTGACTCACTAATTTGGCCACAGAAGGAAATATCCATTACCCTTTGAAAGGTTTCTTTGGCATTGATCGGATCGAAAGGCATATTTTTGTAAGTGAATGTACCCCATGTAGTTTTGAAAGTGGTTTTTAGCTGATCAACAGGGGAAACTAAGACTTGGTTATAACTTGAAAAACCATCTGTTAAAGACAACATTTCAGAGCTAGAGACACACTCCAAGATTTGTTCCATGGGAGGGACACAATAATAATCCTTATCAGAGGCTTTGTTAAGGTTACAAAAATCAACACATAACCTAATATCTTCTTTTTTCTTCCTCACAAGCACCATATTGGAAACCATTGAGTATGACGGATGAGAAAAATTATTTTGGTTGCCAGAAGTTTATTTAGCTCATTTTTCAGAGAAGGTTCTAAATTGGGGTGTATTTTCCTTAACTTTTGTTGAAAGGGTTTGGTTTGAGGTTTCATGGGAATGGCATGTTGCATGCCATTTTAGTCAAAGGTTTTCAGATCGACATATGTCCAAGTGAATATGTCTTTGTATTCTTTGAACAAATGAATGAAATCAGATTTTTCTTGTGGAGTGCAATTGGTCCCTAGATTTATATTCGGTGGGTTATCCGTGGTTCCCAAATTTATAATATCATAATGCATAGATGAGATGTTGGTTTTACAATTGACTACCCCTCTAAATTTTCCATGCAATTCATACAAATTTTCCAACTTGACAACAGATTAGGGATAGAGTTTACCAAATTGAACGTTTCTTCGATTGACCGTGGTTTGTGAATCTCTGAAAATTGTCAGATATTTTCATCCCGAGTGACCTCATTGACTGTTGTATATTTGAATTTGTCTTCCATATGAAGGAAATCAATAATCTGCTGATAGTCATCAAAGAAACATCGATTAGTCGCATTATCAAGAATTGTCGATGTAAAAATTAATTCAACATTAAAATATTCGAGTTCAAAACCTTCAACAGGAATTAATCTAGATGGAACATTTGATAATGAGTTTGCTTCTTGACTACTAGACCTAGGGATGGAGGAAATATTAAAAGATAAAAATTTTGAAATCAAGTTTCATACCTCATTCTGGTAGTTTTTTAGATGAGCAAAAATTCAGTGAATAAAATTTCGTACCTGCTTTACTATAATCTCAGAGTCGCCAAATACAATTGATATTTTAATGTTAATATCAATGGGTTTCTTGAGTCCTTGGATGAGTGCTTCGTACTCTACAATATTATTAGTGCAATTGAATTGTAATCTGCAGGCAATGAACATTTTGTTTCCCTTTGAATCAATCAACAAACAACCTACACCAATGCCTTCTTTTGATTTGGACCCATCAAAATATAGAGACCATATTTCATCATCGTTAGTTTTAACATTTCCAGCCCTTATTATTGTTTTATTAGATGTTATCAATTTAGAACAAGATGTTAGTTGAGACTATCATTGTATGTTTGAAGAAGGGGAAACTTCAATTGTAAAATTACCAAAAAAAGTATCAAAACATCCTATAGAAGAATCATTGGAAAGGATAGGTTCATTAGGATGAGTAATATCAGTGACAATATATTGAAAATATCATTCTTGGTTGACCCTTATATTTTTTGGCTAGCCTTTCCAGGGCAGGAATGAATGTGACCAATTGACATCGAAGTAACCATAGAGACTTTAAGACCAAACCGTGCTTAAAAATAATCTGTAAGCTTCAAGAATATCGACCACAATAATGCTTATTATCTAGTGAAATCGTGGGCCAAAGGACAATCTAATAAAGATATAATTTAGTTATCCTACCACTTTGACATTTGTGTGGTAAAGATGAAGGATTTTGATTTGATAGGGCTTAGTGTCAGTGTTAAGTTTCTTAACTACTAAAAGAGGCATAACATTGGAAGACGCTCCTGAGTCAACCACACAGTTATGTATGGCTCTATTATAGATTTCAAAAGTAAGCAAGAACGATGGAACATTATAATTTTTATTTTGGGAAGGGGAGTCATCAGAAGAAGGCTTTTTTATGGTAACTGTGCTCATCCCATTTTTATCAACATTAGCCAATCCATTATTTGGAGTGGATTTTTTCTTGCCAGAAATTTTAGCAAAACTGCATTGAGATTTCTCGTGCATCATAAGGATTTTCAACTATTCAAAAATTGATATATTGGCTTTTAGTCTCTTTGAGTCTTCAATAAAGTCATACTCTAAGTTCGGGACAACCAAGTTTCTGAAAGTGTCATCCTGCTTTTTAACATTGTTTCTTTTTGCAGTAGTAGAAGGGATGGAATCGTCAACAACAGTCTTGCTTAGAGTATTGTAAGGATGTTGGTTTGCAAGAACTGTCTCATGGTATTCATTAAAGAAATCA
The DNA here is from genome assembly GCA_032191745.1 of Picea mariana. Lineage (NCBI taxonomy): Eukaryota > Viridiplantae > Streptophyta > Pinopsida > Pinales > Pinaceae > Picea > Picea mariana. The sequence continues at coordinate 14,999 of JASDQU011245916.1, read as the reverse complement.
TGGGTTGTATTATCAAATTGATCTATGGTGGGAGGAGGTGGATCTTCATCATCCTATGTATATATTTCTTCCTTCCCTAGATCTGGTTCATTCATTTTTTCACTGGAACATGAGCCATCTCTTAGTATCAACACTTGAAGAATATTTTGTAATCCTTCAACATTTAATCCTTCGGTAGGAGGAGTAGTCTTAGGTGGAATTTTTTCCCTAAAAGGTCTGAAATTTCCTTTGTTGGATGGCCCTTCACCCGAGTTCTTCTTTAGGTCTATAATTTCATTTGATAATTTAGTAAGGACCTTTTGAAGACTCTCAAGATCCATATCTCCCTGTTCTTTCTTAACTTGAGGTATTTTAGAGGATGACTCGGGCTTCTTTCGAGAAGAGGAAGCCTGATCACCTTTAGTGTCAGGATTATCTTTGAGGCTCAACATGTCCTTTTAAAAAACAATAGCCTCCTTGTAGGCTTCTTGGAGGGTAGATTTTTGGGATCTTTTCACCCACATGACAATAACAACACGTAATGCTTTAACCTAGTAGGCAATGACAAGGTTTTCAGTAGGCATGAAATCATGAGGGATTTTGTTTTTCAAGGAAATAAAACTTACATTAAAGTCTTTAATCCTTTCCTTCTTTTCCATTTTCATGTTAGACAACTCCATGACTAGAACCTCAGGAGTTTTACCATCCCTAAATTTTTCTCTGAATGCAGTTTCAAACTGATTCCATGATGTAATACTTTGAGGTTGTTGGGAAAAATACCAAGTTGAGGATTTTTCCTCAAAGGTGTATGGGCACTGTTAGCACTGGAATTCTCCCTTCAAATTGCAAGAAAGGCAAGCTTGATACCTCAAGAAAATATCGCCTTAACTCAAATGGGCGCAATCTCAAGAAAATATCGTCTTAACTCAGGAAATTGGATTGACATGCACAAGAAAGTGAGGTCCTCATTTAACTCCAGTAATTAGGTTGTAGTAAAAGTGAGTAGGAGGAGGACTTTGGTGAGAAAAATGTAGAGGTGTGTGATAGACATAAGGTCTTTCAGCAGCCTAAAGAGGAAAAACTTAAACACAAGAACTTCTTGAATTCAACTTACAATGAAATTGAAAGAAATCATAACGGTGTTACAATCAAACATTCATCATAACACAGTCACAACAATTCATGTGAATCAGTCAATCATGAACTCTTTCAGTATCAGAGGTACACAAGATGGAGAAAGAAAGATGTCTGTCATTAAACAAGAAGTCCCAAATAGAGATACATAACCAAAAGCTAGAGGATTTACTAAAACTTTACAATACGAGAGCTTTGATCTACCATCGATCCTAACAAAATATAAAAACCAAGTATTTATACTCAAAGCAACTTACTCCCTTCATAAATGCACTCTGGTCATTGCATTCAAAACTTGGCGTTTGCATCTTCTCCTGTCAGGCTGCACTTGCATTCTTTTGTATGACGCAAGATCAGATTGGTATGGGATTCACCAGAAAATCCATGACCTGGAACTTTCGGCTGACAGTCTGCCCTCCATGGCCAGACTTTCCATGCTTTCAATTTATGTGGTGAAACAAGGTTTCAACCACCTTCCACATTTTCATTAACTACTTTTATTGGGATCAGGACGAAGCTTGACACCCATGAATGTTCGAAGTGAGCTCACAACTCCTTAGAGTCAATTTTGGCACCTTGAGGACACACAAATCCTTTTCTGTGACTAACTCGGGCACTTTGATCTTTTTCCCAGCTTCCTCTCCTTTCTCCCATGCGACCTCGGGCTATGACGTCGTGCTTATCCCATCTGAAATCTTGGGATTTCACATTTTGGAATTTTTCACTCCCCTTGATTTCAAATATCCCAATGCTCGTCCCCCGAAAATGGCCCATATGGATTAATGGTTGGATTTACCTCAAAAATGACAACCATCATCTCCTCAAACAACTTCAGTCGCTCCCTACTTGATAGGCACCTTCTTTTCTTTATGGCCTTGCTTTCCATATGACTGTGGACTGTGATCGTGGGCCCAACTCTCAGGCACATCGTGATTTCTCATTTCACAAGCCCAGGTCGTGCTCCATGCTCAAATCTTTGAATCACAAAATCGCGATCCCTTAGATCGGATGACACACACCCCTCTGCATTGGATGACGTAGATCAAATCAACATTTCGGGGCTAGGGATGTCGACACTTATCACTTCCACCTTCCTAAAATGAATTTCTCCGAGGTTTGGATCTAGCACCACGTGCCCCACTGGAACGGACGACCCATATTATTTCACGACTTTGTGTTTCTCGAGTCGTCATGACTCGGCCCTTTGATTGCTCCATTCCACCAGTCAGTGAAATGTTGATCCCACACCATGCGTTGCTACCTATACCAATGACTAGGATCGACCTCGTGATTTCATACCTTTGTTTGACGCTAAACCTGGTGCAACTATATAATCCTGATCACCTGATGGCCGTCGATCCGCTCCATGTAATGGATCTTTGCCGTTGAACGCCAATCTTGCTCGCTCACTTGATATGAGTTCATATCAAATCACTCTAAGTGTTGCGCTTGGTGCTCACAACTGCGGCCTGTGAATAATTACTTGGATGACTGGCTGAGGGCCTGGGAAAACAAAAGGATCAATGACAGAGGCAAAGAGAGAAATTCTTGACCTTAGGGAAAAAAAAATGCTTATGGCCAATACTTCTCAGGCAAGCTGCTAAGGAGAAACATGTCTATCAAACAGATGGAGGCAAATAGAAGAAAAACTACAAGCCGAGAGGAAAAACTTACAATCGGGTCTGCCAAGGGATGAAAGACAGACAAAATTAAAGACCTAGGTAGAAACCACAACTCACAATACCTTGACAAGTTTATGTGATAACATTTGGCTCCACAGGGGATGGCATGCTCCCTGCGGTCTGCCAAGAACGCACAACTCTAGTACCTTGCTTTGGGTTATGGAGTATCCTATTGAAAACAAAATAAACATAAAACATAGATGGTATTTAAAATGGTGGGATGCTGATTGCGGCTTCAAACAAATTTTTTTTTAGGAAGTGCCCATTCATAGGGCCACCAAAAAATTCGTCTCCCTCCAAATTCTGCAACCTGTAAGTATTATTTGGGAACTTCTTAGATATTTTGAAGGGGCCGATCCAAAGGGATTCAAATTTTCCATGATTTCCCTTGTCTTATCTGGGTGAATCCCATTTGAGTACTGGATCTCCCAGCTGGAAATTATCCTTACTGCTCTTCCTGTCAAAGTCCTGCTTGATTTTCTGCTAACGGTCATGTGCTCTGCCAATTGCCTGCTCTCTTTCCTGCTGCACTTCTACCAGCTGATGAATTCTTTTGATCATGTCATCAGGCTCTCCATGGTAGTATTGGAAGAATTTCTCCATGGGTAGTACAAGGTGAGATAGAAAAACTCCTTCAGTCCCATATACAAGTTGGAAAGGAGAGATGCCCAGGGACCTCTTTGTTGTCACTCTATTAGCCCACAGAGAAAATTTGAGCTTTGAGTCCCATGCTTTTTTGTTGTCCTCTAAAAACCTTTTGATGATCTTTATCAGGCTCTTGTTGGAGGATTCTTCTAATCCATTGCCTTGGGGATAGTAGGGGGTAGAGTGAATCAATGAAATTCTGAACTGCTCATAAAAATTGATCAACAATTCAACTTTGAAGGATGCAACATTATCAGTGATGATTCTGTTTGGACAACCAAACCTTGCCATAATATCCTCATGGAAACCAATGATCACTTTTTGAGAGGCACTCCTTATGGGGATAAATTCTATCCATTTGGTGAAATAATTTGTTGCAGTTAGGATCCACCTGTGTTGACTGCTTGAAGGAGGATGAATCTCCCCGATGAAATCCAGGACCCACCACTGAAAGGGTCCTGAAGCTAAAATAGGCTTCAATGGTAGAGACTTGAGCTGCTGCTTCCCAGAGAATTTTTGACATTTGATACATGCCCTGATTTTCGCACAGACATCAGTGAATAGACTAGGCCAGTAGTTCCTAGCCCTGATAATTTTGTAGCCTGTGGTTTTCTAGAAATGATGTTCCCCACAAAGGATATCATGTAAATCAAATATATTTTTTTGGGCCTCTTGAGGGTCTAAACATTTTAAGAGCACTCCTAGAGGGTCCTTCCAATACAAAACCTTGTCAATAAGGCAATATCTGATTGCTTTGAGATTTAAAGCTCTTGCCTTGCTCCTTCCCATACCATCAGGGGGTCTTAAATCCCTCAGAAAAAATATAATATCTTTGTACCAAACACATTCTGCCAAATGAGGGTTGTCTTGAGGACTTTTATCAGATGCTTCAGCCTACTGGTTTTCTGAGCAAGTGTTGATGAAGTTAATCTCTAGGTCTTTACAATTAGATTCATCCAACAACTTGGATAAACCTTGGCCTTTAACTAGTTTGGTGGGTTTTATTTCCAGTTCAAATTCGAGGATTTTGGCAATCCACTTGCTCCTTCTCCCGTCTATGTCAGGATGAATGAGAATGTCCTTCACAGAAGCTGAAGGAACATATGCAATGATATTCGAATGAAAAACATAGACTCTAAAATATTTGAGAGATTTCACCAAGGCATAGGATTTCTTCTCCATGATGTCATACCTGATCTCTACATTCCTCAATACTTTGCTAAAAAAGGAAATAGGCTGCTGAAGCCTTGCATCATTCTTTTGTAGTAAAACAATGACTACTGTGTTAAATGAAGCAAAAAAGAAAATCAGAAAATCTTTGTAATAATCAGGACTGATTAGCACAGGTGCTTCGGTCAATGCCCTCTTGATTTGGTTGAAGGATTCTCTAGATTTAGTAGTCCATTTTACTTCTTTCCCCTTCTTGAGCATAACTATTATATGCTTCACCAATTCGACAAAATTTGAAACAAACCTTCTCAAAAAATTGATTTTTCAGAGGAAAGACTGAACTTCTTTCTTGGATCTCGGAAGTGACAGGGTTTAGATGGCTTCTACCCTGCTTGGATAAATTCCGACTCCCTTAGCTGATACTATGTGCCCCAGTAATTTTCCCTCTTCCATAGAAAATAAATAATTTTTAGGATTGAGGGAGATACCAAACCTTATGCATTTAAGGAAAAACTTTCTTAGATGAAAACAATGTTCTTTATCTGATCTAAAGAAAACTGTAATGTCATCCAGATAGATGAACACAAATTTATCTCTTTCTCTAATAAAGGCTATGTCCATGGCTCGCTGAAAGGTTGCTCCTATGTTCATCAATCCAAAGGGAATTTTGGCATACATGAATGTGCCCCAAGGAGTGGTGAAGGATGTCTTTTCTCTGTCTTTAGGAAGAACTGAGATTTGATTGTAGCCAGAAAAGCCATCAATCATGGAGATCCTGGATGTGCCTATCGCCCTTTACAATATGTGTTCCATCTTTGGCAATGGGTAATTGTCCTTCTTGGAGATTCTATTCAGGTTCTTGAAATCAACACACAGTCTAATTTATCCATTCTTCTTCTTTAATGGGACCAATTTGGCCACCCATTCAGAATATCTCAAAGTGACAATGATTTGGTCATCCTGTATCTTCTTCACCTCCCTTTCCATAATAGGCAGCAACATAGGATTTATTGGTTTCAATTTCTGCCTAAATGGTTTGGCCTCCTCTCTCAATGGGATCTTATGCTCCATGATGCCCGTGTCATATGTCCTGAGGTCTTCATAGGTCTAGGCAAACACATCAGAAAATTCCTTTAATAACTCAACATTCTTGTCCCTTTGATCCCTTGACAGGATGCTTGACATCTTTACGAATTTCAGATCCTTCTCTGTGCCAATATTTCACTGAGCTACATCGACACCCTTAGTTGGGCCTTTAAAATTTACTACCACATCGTTCCCATTGAAAAATGTTTCTAAAGGAACTAATCCATTTGGAATGCGGTTGCTAGGCAGCTGAACAATATGGTGATTAGCAATTTTATTCAAAAATACTTCAGGGGGAGGGTCACCTTCGAAATCTTGATCCTAATCAATGTATAACAGAGAGAAATCATCAATAAACTCAAGAAATTTTTTGATTTCAAGATCATCCTTGAACACCTACCAATGCTTGATATTATCATGTACAGAGGGCCTATATCTAATCTCAACATGATACTTGAGCTTAGGTTGTAGTGGGATCCTGAATTGGCTCGCCGAGACGTCCAAAGAATAAGCCATATTATTTTCCTCTCTTGGAATAAATGAAATGTTGAAGGATGAGGAGAAATTGTCAATTAGGTCCCACACCTCATTCCTGTAAGTCTTTAGCCTAGGGTGCTTGTCTTGATAAACATTTTTGACCTGATGAAAAAGTAGTTCAACATATCCAAACACTGATAGCTCTTCAATCCCCATGTCTTTTGCAGCCCTTAAACCCAAAACAAGGGCCTCATACTTTTCCACATTGTTGGTAACTTCAAATTCTAGTTTATAGGAAAAAGGTATGACTTCTTAACAAGGTGACACAAAAACCACCCCGACACCAACACATTCCCTAGAAGAGGCTTCGTCAAAGAACATTTTCCACACAAAAGTAGCTGGGAGAGGTATTTCATGAAAATAAATGGGTTGCTTTATGATTTCAAGAGGAGCTTCAAGAGTATCAGTGAGTTGTAACAAACTAGATCCCAGATCAATGTCGAGTGTAAAGATAGGATGATTGGTGGGGTTTTCTTTGTCACTAATAATGTAGGCCAACTGAGCTTCTTTTTACAATCTCCTATGATCCCCTCCAAACACTGGAATGTTAGCATATGTGAGGTCCATCTACAAGGTTCCCCCAAGTCTTTTTATCCAAGATCTTGACAAGAGCATGCCAAACTTGGGGGGAACATCAACCACCACAATATACATGACCACACTCTTCATGGGCAACTGAAACAAGGTCATGAACAGATCTTTGATGACCCCAAGACATTGCACTCTCCTTGAATCAAAATAATACAAATCATGATAAGCCTTTGTGCTTTCTAATCCGAGTTCTTCCATGACAGGTTTAGGCATGAGATTATGAGATGCCCCTGAGTCCATCAAACAATTATGCAACACCTTATCATGTATGTTCAATGATGTATAGAAGGAAGGGGATGAATCATCTCTATATTCTACCATAGGACCTAAGATGACTGTTGGCTTTTCATCTTAGAGGTTTACTAAGTTTGCGAAATGGCAAGATGGCTCAGACTGCAACAACTTAGAGACGGATTTTTTGAAATCTTCATGCTTGACTAGCTCTAAAAGGGTCACAGGGATTCTGATCTTTTGAATTTTGTGCTCGAATATGAAGGAGGAAAGGGGCTTCAGAACTTCTCTCACTTCTGGGACAGGACCTTTGGCTACTAGTGAGGGATTCTGAGCTTTCTTTTCTTTATTGTTGTTAGTTGCATCTTCAGCAGGCTTCTCTGCTCTGGAAGGATGATTATGGATGTCACACTTCCCTTCTTTCTTCTTGGACCTAAGATTGTATTTATTGGGACTATTATTGGCCTTCTCACCCTTATTTAGCTCATCTATTTGACTGTTCATGAGGGATTCCTCGTATGCAGATTGAGTCAAATGGGGAAATGGGGAGGTGTCTCCAAGACAATGGATTTTAGGATCAAGCTCTTCTTCCTCCCTCTTTTCATCAACAACAAGGTTATTTTGGAGAGAGTTTTCAATTTTTTTATCATCCCTATCTCTATTTCTGGGCTCTCTTGGGAGTATTTGAGGGGCATTGTTTAGTCTCCTAAAGATGGCCCTATTATCATCATTTTGTGTATTCTTATAACCTTGCTTCCCTTCGAATTTCATCTTCTCCAATTCTGCAGACAGGGACTTCACTATCTTGGTTAATTCATCTACTAGAGGGTGAGTTGTAGAAGAACCAGAGGTTGAGGCTTAAGATCTTCCCCTTCCTCTGTCTCTATCGTATTTATTTCTAAGTCTGTCAAATGCCAATACACTGGATTCTACTTCTAGGGCTACATCTTGCATATGAGCCAAGGAAGTAGCTCTTCTTTCTCTCAACATGAGGCAAAAATCGGGATCAAACGCACTAGAATAAGTAATTTTGGCAGAGGCTTTTGTAGGCTTTATCTCAACAGGGATCTTATCGTACATTTTATTGAATCTTTTGGACAAGTCAAAGGTAGATTCTCCCTCCTTTCTCTTCAGGGACCCAAATTCTGTGATATAATACATAAAGTCTTTTTTATCCCTCCACTGCCTTAAGAAAGCATCATCTAAAGTCTCAATACTAGCAATGAACCCATGGGTCAATCCCCTAAACCATTTTCTAACCTCACCATCCAGGCTCTGGACAAAGACTCTCATCCAGACATCCTCATTTTCAATATTAAGGTTATCTGCATAACTATAGAAGGAAACAAGGTGATATTCAGAAGTTATGTCTTCATCTCCTTTGAATTTGGGCATATACTTTAGGTAATCTCCAGCAGGGAGAGGATTCATTAGTTGAGGCAAGACTAGAGGGGCATATCTAGCAGCCACTATGGCATCCATTCTATTTCTAGGGGGATTGACTCCTGCCATAGGGATGATAGGTGGAGGAGAACTAGGAGGGGAATGGGTTCAGACAGGCGAGACTGGAACTGAGCTCCCAAGAGGAAAAGGAAACAACAAAGGTTTTGGAGAAAAGGCTACAAGGCTAAAGGGAATAGAGGTCTCCCTCTTTGTGGTAGCAACAACAGTAATAGGAGGAGGGGTGGTAAAGCCCGGTGTAGGAAAATCTTATGAGGTCCTGGGTATGAACCACAGTATAACTTTAGGGGAGAGAGGAGTGACAAGGATTTCTCCCTCCAATCCTATACCAGGAGGAGAAAACTCAACATGAATGCTCCCAAAATTTAAAATTTGGGAAACTCCAATAGAAGGTGTAACAATAGGATGAAATGCCGAAATTGGAGTTCCTACAGGAGGACAATGAAAATCATCAGAAATAACTGGTTCAACAGTAGAAGTATCTTCTCGGAGGGCCTTTCCCTTTCTGATAATTTTCTCCGGGTCAGCTTCAGATGTTGCTAAAGGCAGTTGTGGAGTAGACCTCGTGTGTTTGCTTCTAGAAGCCACAACTGAAATACTGGAGTCACCAACAGATTTGTATCAATGGAGTCACCATAGTGGAGTCTCTAGGTGCACAGTTGCAATATTTAATGTACTAAGTTCTGATTGACCTTCAAAACCAACAATGCTTTGTCGTTCAATCCCAGGGAAAATCTTCAATTTTGTCCCCGACAACGACGCTAGAAATGTTAGCACCGGAAGTCACACTTCAGATTGCAGGAAAGGAAAGCCCAATACCCATCATATTTTTATGTCACAGGTTGGTTATAAAAAAGTTCAAATGGGTGCAATCTCAAGAAAATATTGTCTTAACTTAGGAAAATGGACTGATATGCACAAGTAAGTGAGGTCTTGGTTTAACTCCCATCAATAGGTTGTAGTAAAAGTGAGTAGGAGGAAGAATTTGGTGAGAAAAATATAGAGTTCTGCAGCAGACATCGGATCTTTCAGCAGCCCAAAGAGGAAAAACTTAAACACAATAACTTCTTGAATTCAAATTACAAAGAAAATGAAATAAATCATAACGGTGTTACGATCAAACATTCATCATAACACAGTCAAAACAATTCATGTGAATCAGTCAATCATGAACTCTTTCAGTATCAGAGGCAAACAAGATGGAGCAAGAAAGATGACCATCATTAAACAAGAAGTCTTGAGTATAGATACATAACCAGAAGCCAGAGGCTTTACTAAAACTTTACAATACAGGATCTTTTCTCTACCATCGACCCTAACAAAATATAAAAACTGAGTATTTATACTCAAAGCAGCTTACTCCCTTTAGAAATTCACTTTGGTCAATGCACTCAAAACTTGGCATCTACATCTTCTTCTATTAGGCTGTACTTGTATTCTTCTATTAGATGCAAGATTAGATTGGTATGGGCTTCACCAGAAAATCCATGACAAGGAACTTTTGGCTAACAGTCTTCCCTCCACGACTATACTTTCCATGATTTCCATGTATGTGGTGAAATGAGGTTTCAAGTGTTATCACTCCAGGAAACTACTTAGGGTTGTAAGCTAAGTATGCCTGGTAACTTGATAGATGAATTGTTTTCAATAGGTGGATCAATGGGATACTAAGATAGCACAATGGAGAGATTACTTATCAGAATAGCTTAATGAACCAGTGCTTTTAGAAACTGTAAATCAGATGCCAAATAACAGAAAAGGTATGAAGAATATTGCTTAGACAACCA
>JASDQU011245915.1:57176-77922 GCA_032191745.1 Picea mariana | reverse complement strand
CATCTGGTTATCCTCTGCTCGTGCATGCTTCTCGAACCACCTCAAATCCCGTGTACCCTGGTCAACACCAACCTTATACAAGAGGGCCCTGTGGTTACAATTATCCACCTAACCTAGTGTATGGTCCTACTGGTGTTCCTATGCCACACTAGTACTACCCATAGGTTAACCGACAACTACCTTTCTTAGCAACTCTGGACCTCCTAGACTTGTCTCGGTTAACGAATGATCCTATTTTTCATTCTCTAGTTTGGCCAGCTATTCCAACTAAACTTCCTTCTGATATTCCAAAATTCGATGGAAAGTCCGGAGAAGACCCAAACAATCATGTGATGACCTTCCATTTGTGGTGTTCATCCAACTCCCTCATGGACGATTCTATACATTTGCGTCTTTTCCANTCACGATTTCAACTCTCTTGCCATGTCCTTCCTCACACACTTCCAACTACCCATTCGATACGAGACGGGTACCGAACTATTGACCTCCCTTTGTCAGACAACCTCCATACATATCTCTAATCATATTCATGAATGGAGATGATGACGAAGGCTAATCAAAGAGGTCATTCCTGACAAATTATTAGCGGAATGGTTCACTAAATCATTGTTACCCCAGATTGCTCGTGATGTTGCTATGGGTGGCGTAGTCACCGAGGAAGAAGATATTGCTCGAGCTTAGTACTTAGATTTGGTTTATTCACAATCTGGTACTCTTTACGAGTTGATACCAAATTCTACCTGTGCCACTAATGATCCATCCAAACCATCGTCTACCTCACATGCGGATGGAGTCATTGGCTCCGTCAAAACCCAATCTACTTCCCAGTCGACTGGAACAACCCAGCGGTCCGCTTCGATGCCTACTCCCAGTTCGAAAAAACCCTCTTCTACCTCCCCTCAAACTCAGGTCTCTGAGGTGAATACAATTCAATCGACCCCTTCACAAAAATCTGGGGGCAAGAAGAAAGAAAGAAAGAAACCAAATAAAAACAACAACAATGAACAACCAAAAAATCAACCTCAAACCCCTGCTGCTGGAAAACAACCACAACGGAAACTGAAATTCCCATGTCTCATTTGTGGCAATGATCACTACACTTGAGACTGTCCACATCACGATGAAGTGGAAAAACTTTTTAAAGGAAATTCACAACCCGCTGTGCTTACTCAGCCTTTTCCACAGCAGCAATCTTTGGTTGCTCAAACCCCCACTCCAGGGGGCAGTTCCAACCAATCCCATGATGAGGCCTTGACAAGTGCCCACATTTACATGTTTAACGGGGTTAATCAGACCACTCGCACTATGACATATGACACACCGATTAAACCTGATAAGCTGAAGCCCACTAACGGCTCCTTACAAGACCCATTACCATCTTCCGTTAGTCCTCCGTCTGCTAGCCCTCCGTCCGGGCCACTTCAGATTGAGAAACCTTCATTTGACTCCATCCTACGCCCTTCTAAGAACACTATCCGGAAATCTACCTTTAATCCTAGTTCACGGGCTGCCCAAAACTACAACATTGTTGAAGATTTGGCTCAAGCACCGTGTGCTATGTCTGCCTTGGAAGTTCTACAACACTGTCCCAGTCAACGTAGAACGCTCTTAGCTGCCATTGGTGATTTCAATCCTGAGTCATCTAATAACCTCACATTTAATCTGGATGATCATCAACCTCGACTCTCCCACCAACTAGCTTTTCAGATCAATGTTGTTGTTCACAATCAACAAATCCACCGAACTATCTTGGATGAGGGAGCCTCTACTTGTGTCATGTCTTTAGCTTGTTGGAAAGGCTTAAAATCACCTACCCTTAACAAATCCCCTACGATGTTACGCGCTTTCGATGGGCAAGTTTTTCATCCTCACGGACTTTTACAATCCTTAGTCGTTCAGTTGGGTGGCAAAGCTGTTACCGTTGATGTCGAGGTGATCGACGCCCGCCTCGATTACAACCTACTACTTGGAAGAAGTTGGTTCTATGCTTTGATTGGCGTCGCCTCATTGGTGTTTCGATGTGTACAATTCCCCCATCAAGGCAAAACTGTCACTATCAATCAACTAGATTTCTGTACACCCGACACTCGTGCCCCTGTCACCAACAACATTCCTTTTTTGGGAGACCACTCAGTTACGTATGAAAGCATTGGTGTTGGCTTGTTGAAAGATTCTAGCCTTATGGGTACTTTCCCTACACCACTTCCACCCACCACACATCATATTGCCACCGTCAATATGATTTCGACTATGCCTTATCAATCTTTGGAATCATCTGACCCTTGGATTGTAACCCGTCCTATGGAATTCGATGTGCTCGGTGACACCATGCCACTCAACCCAGTTGAGGCCACATATGTAGCTATTCAATCTGCCTCTCCCTCCTTGGACAACCCCCATTTATTGGCACCCGATGCCTACTCGATGTGTCATGGTTGGATTCCCTATCGTCTGCAATCGACTACATTTCCCACATTTTCCCTTCCGACGAATCTATAATGGAAATGCTTAGTATCGACGATGTAACTTGGGAAGATAACCNTGAGGGGAATATGGGTAATATCTCTACTACGATCATTATTGATATTTCGATCAAAGAGGGTGTTGTGGAAAACATTAACCTTGGTGCTAATTGCACACCTGAAGAAGTGGTATCTTACACCGCTCTGTTTAAATAATTATGTGATGTCTTCGCTTGGAGCTACAAGGAAATGCCATGGATTGACCCTTCGATCGACGTGCATGAAATCAAGACTTACCCTGGTGCGAAACCTGTTCGAAAAAAACTCCGCCCGGTTCATCCCAACAAAATCGCGGCTATAAAGGCAGAAGTTGAGAAACTTTTAAAATCTGGCTTTATCTGTCCCGTCCCTTTGACAGAATGGGTCTCCAACCTTGTTCTGGTTGCCAAAAAATAAGGGACCATCCGTGTCTGTGTTGACTATCGGGATATCAATAAGTCTTGTCCAAAGGACAACTACCCTACGCCTTTCATCAACCAGATCATCGATAATTGTGCTGGGAGCGTAATCTTCTCCTTCATGGATGGTTTTTTTGGGTATAACCAGATTGAAATCTTACCTGCTGATCAACATAAAACAGCCTTTATCTACCCATGGGGAACTTTTTCCTATCGAAATCTACCTTTTGGTCTCAAAAATGTTGGTGCTACTTTCCAGTGGGCCATGTCATATGCTTTCCACGATATCAAGCATATTGCAGAACCTTACCTTGACGACTTACCTGCCCACTCATCCAATCGATCAGATCACATTGATCACTTACGGGCTATTTTTCTTCGATGTCAGTTTTATTGTATCCACTTGAACCCACATAAATGTATTTTTGCTTTTGAATCTAGCCAACTCCTTGGTTTTGTTGTCTCCAAAGATGGGATTCGGGTGGATCCCTTAAAGATTAAGGCTATTCTGGCCTTACCCCCACCTACTAGTTTGAATCAACTCCAAAGTTTGCAAGGAAAAGCAAACTTCCTTCGTCGTTTCATTTGTAACTACGCTGAGATAACTAAAGGATTCATGCGATTGTTGCAGAAAAACACCCCTTTCATCTGGGACGACATTGCTCAATGATCATTCGATGCTCTCAAGCATGCCTTGACCCATGCACCTTTGTTGCACCCTCCAAAGTATACAAAGGACTACATCCTTTACTTAGCTGCCTCCACTTCCACTATTGCAATGGTGTTAGTTCAGGAGGACCCCAATGGTGAGGAACATGTGTTCTATTACCTGAGCAAGAGTCTATCTGGACCCGAACTCCGATATTCACATGTAGAGAAGATGGCTCTACCAGCCATCATCGTTGTCTAGAGATTTCTCTATTACATCCTACTACACACCACCACTATGATTGCGGACTCAAACCCCATGTACCACGTCTTGACATGTCAAGTGCTCGGGGGAAAATACTCTAAATGGATCGTCATCCTTCAGGAATTCGATCTTGAATTTGCGAAGTCCAAAGCCAAAAAGTCCCTGGTGTTTGTGGAGCTTATCTGCAATCTCCCCCATGCTGATGTAGATATCGAACCTAGAGATTCTCTCCCTGATGAAACTCTTTTCCTCATCAGCACCTCTGATCCTTGGTATGGAGACATCCTCCTTTACCTCCAAACCCAACGCTTTCAGCCTAACACTTCCCGCGAAGAGCGTCGACGTATTTGCCACCATTCTCATCGTTACCTTATTGTCGATGATACCTTGTATCGCCGTGGTATTGACACTATCCTTCGATGATGTTTGATTCATGCAGAGGCTGAACGCGTTCTGAATGACTATCACCTTGGAGCCTGTGGTGGTCACCTTTCTGGGATGGCCACAGCCCAAAAAATTCTACGTCCCGGCTATTTTTGGCCCTCGATTTTCAAAGATTGTATTGAGGCAATCAAAAAATGCCCACCCTGCCAAGTTTTTAACAACAAGGCATGCACCCACCCTACTACGCTCCACCCCTTTTCCAAGTGGGGTATCGATTTTATGCAATGCAAGCCTACCTCAGCCAGGGGACACGGTTATATAATCGTCGTCGTCGACTACTTTACCAAATGGGCTGAGGCTATACCTACCTTTCTGAACAATGGTCGTACCGCAGCTCTGCTTGTTTTTAACCATATCATAAGTCCTTTTAGTGTACCACGTGCCATTGTCACCGATCACAGTTCACACTTTAAGAACCAGATGATGAGTGAATTACATNGTATGGCATCGAAGCCGTTTTACCAATCGAGTGTGAGATTCCATCTCTGAAACTTAAAGTAGAACACCTACCCCATACTTCTGCCAAAGAATAACATTTCTTATATCTGACCAAACTGGACAAAACACATCATGATGCCACTCTCATTAACGAGGCACATCAGAAATGGATAAAAAATCAATACGACAAATCCATCCATCCTCGAACTTTTGCAGAAGGAGACTTAGTCCTCATCTATGACCAAGCTCATGACAAACTAGGGACAGGTAAGTTAGAACCTCTGTGGCATGGCCCTTACATTGTGAAATGTGTTCTGCACAGAGGCGCCTACGAGTTAGTCGATTATGATGGAGTTTCCCTAGGAGAGCCCCGGAATGGGCTTTACCTTAAAAAGTACTATGCCTAGATCACCTAGCATGTGTACTTTGTACATTATTGTATTTTAGTTTGGTGTGTCTGTTTCTTTCACGTGCTCGAGTCTTTACCTATTCCACTCATAACTGTGCCTTGTGTTTTCATGCGCAGATGACATCTTCCTTTCCTATCTTTGTCGGGTTTGCAGATGGTGCTAGTTGACACACTCGGAACATTTCTTCGACAGCATGGGTCATTTACCAATTTGACGAGGTGGTGAGTTCAGGAGGTATTTGCTTAGGACAAGTGACTAATAACATGGCAGAATATCATGCTGTCATCGGACTTTTGACCCAAGCCTCCTCCCTAGGTATCTCTCGTATCATTGTTAACCTAGACTCCCAACTTGTGGTCTATCAACTCAATCGAATCTACGCTATTAGTAATCATATCCTGCTACGTCTCCACCTACAAGTTCGCCGCCTTGAACAAATGTTTGATTACATCGAATACAGACATATTCCAAGAGAACTCAACAATGTTTCGGATTCGTTAGCTAATTATATCATGGATCGATATCTCGCCCATAAACAAGGTTTCATGAAGGAAAACAAATTGTACATCACATGTAAATTAAAACACATCACATTAAAAGCATCATCATGTACAAATTTTTGGCACTGTAAAAACTTGGAACTGTATATATATACATAGCGTGACTGAAATTTTTTTGATTACATCAAAAAAGTATTTGTAAGAGAAAAATTTTGGGTCTTTACACCCATACAACATCATCTGACAAGTCATACAAAATATACAATCACCAGAGAGACTCTAATCTCTCTGCACTGCATTGTGCTCAGAGTAAAATATCACTCCACGCACTACGCATCTCAGTAGAGAATTAACATTCTCTAGCACCCCCACAGTATGTCTCTGTAGATGTAAAGGCACTTCTCTCCTTCGTAGAGGAGGAATGCCCATCGTGAGGCCTTGAAGGTTTCTTTCAACCTCCCAGAGACCCATCACTGTGCCCCTAGATCTACTGCAACCTGAGCACCCCCGCGACATCCTGGTATTGGTATCTCAGCCAGGCACACTTCTCCCTTGTATACATGTTAAAAACAATACATCCATTAAAAACTCTTCCACATACCCAAAAAAAAATATATATACATCAAAAACTTAAAACAAAAAACTAGACAAGGTGTTGATTAGTCTCTCACCTGATGCATCCCAATCTTCCCCCGCTGGTAGAATCAAATCCATGCTCCCGTGAAAGTCCACATCGGCATATGGGAAGTCTTCTATCCAAAGATACTGGCATCTCATCCAAGTGAAGAAGTCACCGGTGAAATAGAACTCTGACTCTGCCACTAGTCTCGGAGAAAGACTAGTCCACCGTTCCATCCGTGGTTCTTCCACTGGCCGTACTGCCAATGCAATATGAGGCTGCATCTGGGGGATGCGCTCTAAGAAGAATGAGACCAAGAACAAACCATATCTGAACTGTTTCTGCTCCATCCTACACCGTGAAACCTGTTCCTTCACATTCCGAAGAAACCCTATGCTCCAGTTAGACAGTGTTGGCTTCAAACACTGTACGCCATAAGCTACCCGTGATCTCGATGCCAGATGTGCACTAGTGCTTCCCATCACACTCATGATGGAAAACAAAATGGACCGAAGGGGTAACTCTCTGATATCCTTGATGGGGATTCTACCCCCCACCAGTCTTTCTCCTGGGACACAATGACGTGCCAGATACACACCCACTTTCTCAGGAAGCACCCTCTATCCATAAAAATCTATAGGAACCCCTCTTTTCGAGAGGCCAGTCAAGAAATATACGTCTTCCAACTTGATGGTTAGAATCTTTGTTCTGATCCAAAACCCTTGCTCCGTGACATCCCACAAGCTGATTATGAACTCAAGCAGAAGGATTTCTTTCTTCATCTTCTGCAACTTGAAGAATTTCAGAAGGCCACAATCTCTCAATGCGGCCCGCATAAGAGGACTCTGCAAAGAAGCCAAGTCATCAAGCTCATGCTCTCGTTCTTTCCACTCGATCATGGTCATTTTCGAAATCACCTACAAACAAAAAAACAAAGAATTTCATTATTCAAATTTTTCGACAATTTCTTAAGCAATTTAAAAACTTGAAATCTATTGCCCACACTGTCCAAAAGGGACCATGCCCTCTTTTCATTACTCAATAATCCATGCGCAGCAATAAAACGTTTTAAAATGAAAACAATTTCCATCAATGGCTGTGTGGGCATATGTTTGAGTTTCTTATGGGTTCTTCAACAAAAACGACCTATCTACTCAAGTGTCAAAGCGTTGGCATCTATAATGTCACCCTCTAAAAACATTTTTGCAAACAAATGTCTTTTACCCATCGTTTTCATTAGAGGCCGATTTGATCTTTTTTGGAGCATCCTAGGGCTTTGTTTTTTAATTTAAATATTGCTATGGAAACAAATATTGAACCATGTAATTGAAATAAGGGGAGATGATGATCTACTTGGTCCAAATGGCAAGAAAAATGATCAATCGTAGCTCCGGTATCAAGCAAAACAAGATCCACCTCCAAAGTAAGAATCTCCACTGCTACAAATCCTTATGAAAAATGAAATGGTAAATGAAGATTTTTCTTGTATTACTATTTATAAATTTCCATTTTTTTATAAGGTATAGTTATTTGTGGATTTCTTTGACAATATAATAGCTTCACTAAACCTCTGGATTGCAGTTTTTCCCACTATAGGTTTCAAAGCAGTTCTTATCGATTATTTGCCTTGTCACGTCCACGAGCATAGTCTTAGTTCATTCTCAAGCTCGAGAATATAAGAACGCACCAGGTAGACTTTTATCTCTTTTTTGGACCCGTATGAACACACGAAAAAGGAACCCCCTAGATTCATCTTTAAACTCTTTTCAGACTCTCTAAATATGAAAAGATCGTCGAGTGATCTTGCTTCCTTTCACACTCGTTAAAAGGTTCGAAAGGGCGTCTTTCGAGTGGTAGTTTATCTCTTTTTCGGCCTCGTGAGACTAACTGTACAAAAAATGAAATGAGAGAGTTCTCTTTTAAGTGTTTTTCCAGACTCTATAATCATGAAAAACCTTCAAGTTTTCTATCTTTGGACTCGCTAAAACAAACATCGACAGGCCCATATGGGACTGAACCCTTACTTCTTCCAGTTCGTTAAATAAAGGAAGAGTAACTTACCGAAGGTGAGTTATATCGAGCATGTGTTAGCCTCCTTGAGCTCGTTAAATTAAAAAGAGGTACTCATCTATCTGGATGGGGGAAAATTTGAAAGAAGCAAGCCAAGCAGTCTCTTAAGAACTCTACCAAGTAATTCTTAGAGTCGCCCTTAAACACGACACTTTGTCTTTTGCACACATTTTAATCCGCTGAACCTCTGCACTGAGCCAATCCTTTGAGTTTATTTCACTCCTTTGGGTCGCCTAACGTAAGTCACAGCATCCACTGCATTATAACGTTTTGGTCCATGTCATGTTTCTGCTGTTGTGCCTCAGTGTTCAAGGGAAGTATCCGCCTCCAGAGTCAGCCTTCACAAATATATTGTCTCAATACCCATGTCAGTCCATGTTCATTTGATCGACCAATTACATCTCTGTGTCTGTTTCGTGTCGTTGATGGGGGATACATCAAGGCCCTCCTTCGATGAGTCTATTCCTGTCGACTTCAACACATTATCCAGGAACTAGGCTTAGAAACCAGTTAGTACTTTGGGACATGCATGCCTCAATGGCAAGCCTCCTCACGTCCGACAGTGGGTTTACATCACTGACCTCTGATCGGATGATTCCACAGATGTTCGACTCCAGCTCATCCATTCACATTCACTGGAATTTACTAGGGTACCTTGGGAATCATTGACATTAATGGTGATATCCCTCATGCTTGTTAACGGTTTACATCATTGACCGGTAATCAAGTGGTTTCTTCCATGTTCGACATCAGTACATCTATTCACATGGTTAGATTCGTACTACATCGGGATCGGTAAGAAGACCCTGGGTTGAGTGATTACTTTGATATGTACTTTGCCCAGGTTACGAAGGAGTTTCTCTTGAACAATGACACATATACTGTTGCATAGATCCACTTTGTATTGGTCATGGCTATGTCTTGTCATCTCGTAGATCCACTGTATATTCTTCATGGCTACGATCAGTACAGGTCATTAGAGTATAGATCCACACTGTATCCTTGGTGGCTATACCTTTCATCAATACAATTATGGATCCGCAGTGTATTTTATGGTGGCCATATCTTGCAAGTCTTGATCACCCAAGCATAGGTATGCCTGCCTTGGGTTTGAAACATGTCATGATATTTGTTGGATGTTTGTGTGCAGCTTCTGTCAAGTTCTCTGAGTCTATACCCTTTCTTGAAAGTCTACAAAGCATTTCACTTATCAGTTCTCATCTTCTAACTTCATACTTTGGGGGGCAATCTGTTACACATCAACATTACTCACTTTGATAAGTGTCGCAAGTGTCACATGTTGCTCACAAGTGTCGCATATTGCTCACAAGTGTCGCAAGTATCAATCAAACCATACTGCCATGATGACGACACTACGGAGACACTTAAAATGCCTCAAACACTTGATTTGAAGGAAGAGGAATGGCTAACTGAAGTTAAGAACCTCTTGCCACCTGAAAGAAGCATTCAATCTAAGGTTTTAGGAGAGAGCGCTCCCCTATATCACCCTTAGGAGCTTTGGCGCTCCCCTATAAGGTGCTAGGGAGCGTTATAACACCAAAAATCCCTTCTAAGGGAGCACTATGGATTTTTAGAGCATTGGTGCCCCCCTTAAGCCTACTAGGGAGAACTATAGCGCACTGATGCCCCTTTTGAGGAAGCGTTGTCTAATCTGGGCAGCAGTTGATTTGTTGAGGAGAATAAGGGGAAGATCTTTCAATCTTGGAAGGCAGTTGCATTCAAATTCCTGGTTCAACCATGATCTTAGGAGAAGATCCCTGATCTAAGGAGGGAATTCCTCAACCTACCCTAAAGATACCTCAAGAGGTTAGGCCTCTCTGAACCTATATAAGTAGGCTCTATCATGATGGAAAGGAGGAAGAATTGGAAGCATGAAACCTATGATCTCATAGGAAACATACAGTGAATTGGAGGAAGGTAATCAGTAAAGTTGTTGTCATTCGGATCGTGGATCTTTTGAGCAAGGGTTAGACAAAGGGGACTTGACGAAGCTGTCACATTCGCATCTATGGTTGTAAGTTACTTATGTCATTGTTCTCATTAATATGACACGCTTGGCCTGTTTCTTTCTAGTTTGTGTTTAATCTCACATAAACTTGTCTCTAGTAGATAGATCTATTTCGAGCTAATATCAATAGAGTAGGAAGTGGTTGTACTATTGTTTGTCTACAGGGCTCATCGAGGAGCGAAAGATTGGAGCTCAACTCAGAGCGTGCAGGGACAAACGTCGCTAAAAGGTACTTCTTTTCTCCTTCCTCCTCATGCATTAGTTTCTATAGATCTAAAAGGAAGTCAGTGTCCACGTTAAGCGTCTTTTGTCTTAAGAGTTAAGAGTCTAGCTCTCAAGAGGAGATCTACCTGTCCATAGGGAGATTTTCCTTCAACACTTACATTACAATAACATTGCAAATAAAATAACGATGATCTTACATTTCATATGTATCAAATACTAACATTTCATTTTATTCATGTTGCAAGAATATTACATTTACATATTTTAAAACAATAAATTACAATGACATATTTCATAAAGAAATATTCAAAGACTTTACCCTTACGTATTATAGTAACAATATTACCAGATCAATACATTTACACCTTGCTAACACAATTTAGGTCATCATTAACAAAAACCTACGACGGTGAGTGCATACCATACCAAAAGGGCAATTGATGCACGCATGCCAGAAATCACACCTCAAATAGGCAGCCATCAATAGCAACTGTCAGAGACCAGAATCAATGCAACAATTTCTAAATTGAGAACTGACAGAATCCGAGAATCAATTCGGCAATTTTCCAAATTAATCCAACTCGCAACTTACCAGCCTTTAACCTTAACAAATAATTAATCAACAGATGTGGAAAGTTACTGCCAATAGTTAGTAAGGCTGGGTTGTCAATGTTAAAGGGAAAATTTACTGTCATCTGTGGCAACCAGGTTTACTGAAATAAAAAGTAAATTTCTGTCTTTTCTAGTTTATAAGGTGCAGTCAATATTAGGCACGCTCTCAAGACAGGGTACGCTCTCAAAGAAGGCAAGGGTGGAAGGGTTAGCTTAGAAGTTCGGGTGGCTATAGGATAGTGTTTATACAGTGGTTACCTAAATGGCAGTGGTAGTCACCGTCCCGCACAACAAGGGTTAAGAGGCTAGTAGTAGCAAGAGTGGAGAAAGGAGAGTCATAATGGCGCTAGTGCTCAGATTTCAAGGCAAAGGTGACCGTTTGAATCACCACACGCAGCCACTAGAGAGGGTACCTGCACAGGAGGCATAGGGCCACCACGCAGCCTGTTAACGCTGGAAAAAGGTGGGTTGGGAATTGTCATCGAGCCTCAATTCAATTCATATACAAAAGTACCACCAAGATGTATCAGGCATCACACGCACAAGTTTCAAGTAAAGCATTGAGTACCATAACGAAAAGTGCTAGAACGAAATTTCAGCCACAAAATCTCAGAATTAATCTTGCAAAAAGAAAAAGGCTGTTACGCCCATTACAGAATGAATTCAATTTATATATTTTTATTTCTAAGTAAATAACAGTGGTATTATCTAAATATCTTTTACAGAACGATTCACCATTACAGTACAAATTCAAATTTTTATCTAAAAATGACAGAGGTAATATATAGATATTTGATGCAGAACAAATTCGCCACTAAAATTCCCCTAGATATATACAACAATGCATTAACTAACAGTGAGTGTCAAAGACTGTAAAACTACACATCCAAATTTAAATGCAGATAAATATATCCAGGAATGTACAGCCGCGAAGAGTCACGTAGACGCGTAAGAATCACAGGGGTAAGCAATAAAATGGATAACCTGGTAAAGTGGTATCATAAAAACATTGTTTCAAAAGAAAAGGAAATTAACTTATCTAGAATCGGACTTAATCATTTGAGGGAGAGATTAGTCATGGCCAGAAATAATAGTAGCAATTCACTGCGTTTGCCACAGGATTTGTCAACTTTAACACCTCCAGCACATTATCACATCCAGAGATCATAAGGCAAGGATAGTTCATCAAGGATACACCACCATTGCTACTAAAACACGGCATGCTATCGCTAACATCACTGTAAATTGACCGCTACCAATCAACGATAGTTTCATTGAGTTTAACGGGACCAACACTGTCTAGTTTACAGAAAAAGCAATTTAAACAATGATTGTTTTAGTTTACTAAAAGGAAAACGGTCATGTAGAGTCAATGTCCATCCACGAATCGCTAATGTTTAATGCAAAAAGGGAAAATGATTAGCGTTGAGAACAATTTATCAATGATTTGGTAATGTTTGATTGTCAGGAGAGAAAACTATTGTTGCTAAATCACAGTCCATCAACGATTCACTGAGGTGTTGCTAGAAATGAAGATGATTATCACTAAAAAAAAAATGATAAATTTTGATAAAAGAAAGGTTCTGGATTATAACCAGAAAATTGTAACAGCAAGGGAAAAGCCACAGTCGAGGAAGTCTACCCGGTTTGAGAGTAAAGTAACCGAAGGTAACTCACCCGGTACATTAGCCAGCAAAAATCAAAAAGGTTGTAGAGTACGGGAAGGGCATGGAATCCACCATTTCGTGAATCAATGCACAGGAGTTTTGCCTATTAAATATTACAAATTTGAAGAATGATATTCGCAGAGGTTTAGGTGTTAAACACAAGCTAGATGTACCTAGTAATCGTTAACCTACAGTTCGAGCCACGGCGGGAGTGCTAGTAGGTTGTGGTAGGGCTGTTGTCCACACCTCTCCCTCAACCTCTCTGGTAGTCATGTGTGGCCCCTTTACTCCATATGTGAGTCTGGTCGGCAAGCTATCGTCAGCCTGCATCATCAACAAATCATGTCAGAGCATGTCCACATCATATCATATAATCAAATGTACTAATATCATAGTAAATCAATCAAACCCCAATAGCACACTCCCTAACTCGATCCGGAGTCCAAGGGGTTACATCGATGCCTCTGCATCCTCAAGGTCCAAAACCCTGCACACTCAGTAAAACCGAGTCAATAGCACCTGTCTATGTCAATGCAGCAAAACATCATGTCATCTACCATAACGCATCATAATCAAAGTCAAATGTTTTAATATCATAATAATCTGGATCACTTGCGAGCAAGTGTCCTCAAAGAATAACTTTGCTTAGTGCGCCAGAGCGGGATGTTACACAGGTTGTGTAGTGTCATCTGCAATTTTTTCCCTCATAGTGAATGGGATTGAAAAAGCTGTGTGCAATTTACAATCCAATGAAATCATAGTGGTTCTAGGATACTTCAATGTTGATATGTGTCAGTGCAACGAGAAAACAAAAAAAATGCAAAATTACATGCACAGTAAGAATCTTCATTTCTTTTTGGACCAAAAAAACATGTACAGAGAACATTAATTGATCATGTCTGGTCAAATGTGAACAACGAACTATCAATTTTTTTTTATATTAAATACATATTGGAGTGATCATGATACAATTTGTTTTCTACTCTCAATCTGAAATGCATATAAATCATAGTAAACATTAGGCTATTGAATTACATTGACATTGGAATACACATTTTCATATGTCCATATTTCTTTTACATATTCACAAATATTATTTACTTCCTACTGAACCAAAACATGTTTTCATATTCTTGTTACATATTTAGAAACTTCTTGTTTCTATGTTGGTTCAAGAAATTGTGTTGAAGATGACAAGCAAGTGTCATAGAACAAATTATGATGGCACAAAAAATAAAACATGGACAATTCCCATTGTGTTCACATTTCGGTGACGTCCTCTTACATCTCTATTTGCATTGTTGGATGTGCAATAAATCAAAACTATCACCAGTGATTAATGAAAATAAAACAGGGGAAAGAATAAGACATGGAACAAGAATTGAGAAGGTACATATTTCTAATTTTATCTATGTAGTATTGATTTTATTTTCATTTGTTGTTTGTTGGTATTTTATATTTCATGCCATTTTTACATAGGGGTTTATTTTCCTGTTCATTGCATTTCCTGCAGTGCTTTGACATCAAAATGAAATGGAAAAAATGTAGGAAAGCAAGTAGTTGCAAGAAATATAGAAGAATAATCTCGTTAATAGTTTCCAAATAGGAGGTATGTCGATAACAATAACGCAATAAACACTTTTTATTTTTTTAAATTATGTACACGTAGTAATATATATTCATAGTGCATGGTACTATGTATAATCCAAATTGCATATTGCATCTATGACACATTGTTTGAGTAAGTACAAATCATCTGTCTAGGCTATGGTTGCAACTCGAGACAACTTTTCCAATGGGAGGAGCGGCTCCACAATGATGAAGGATAGACGTACTTCATCCTGCAACCCAAAAATCTAAGCAGTGACTAGACCAATTTCTACAGCTAGAATTCGGCCCAGTTACTTAGGAAGATGCAAACGACTACCATTGAGTAATTTCTCCAATGGCCACGACCATGGTCATCCTCATGTCTTGTTCAATTTGCTTGGTAATGAGGAAGACATGGACAACTAGAACCAACATAGGGGGGAATTACTAGAAATGAGTGGCTGGTTTTAGCAAAGGTGTTGATCCATGGTGACATGGAACGAAGATGTTGTTTTAGAAAGATGAAGTATCACGAGACCTTTGAAGCACAGTTCAAGCAACTCTTTGGTTACCTTAATAATATTTCTCTTAAATTGTAGTATGGGTCCCCTTCCCAACAAGTGCGTTCTTAGAATCAATTGACCTACGAATGAGAAACCGAGGATAGTGTTCACATCTAGTCGAAAATGGTTTATTTATCCACATAGATTGGATGCTCGTGCATTGCTTGAGTTAGTGAAAATCACCTATCTGGGTTGTGGTTGCAATTTGAGATAGATTTTCCAATGGGTGAAGTAGCTCCAGAGGTGACAACTTTATTTCGTCCACAATTTTCCTAGTTCTTAACCTATTTCTTCTTGGATTTTCTTTGGAGGGGTGAAGGATAAACATACTTCATAATATAGCCTAGAAATCCAAGCAATGACTAGACCAAGTTCTACATATAAAAATTGACCTAGTTAGTTGGGGAGCTAGAAACCGCTAGCACCAAGTAATTTCTCCAACGGCCAGGACCACGGTCATCCTTGTGTCTCGTTCAACTTACTTGGTAACGAGGAAGACATGGACAACTAGAACCGACAGAGGGGGGAGTCCCCACAATGGATGGAACATGTTCAACAAAGGTGTTGATCCATGGCGACATGTACATCAGATGTTGGATTAGAGAGATTGTATCACAGGAGCTTTGAACGAAAGTTCAAGAAACATAATCGCATGCATGTTAGAAAAAGACATGGATGCTAGGACTTTGGGATGGAACTAGAAATCCTGGGATAAATGGACCTGATGGCTTAATGGTTGTTGGTATCGCTCAAATGCCAAGGGATGGGATCTTTATTTGTGGAGAAATGGGCATTGGGTGCAATTACTATTGTGGTATCAAGTTTTATAAATAGATGGGAAGACAACCAAAAATTGGTGCTAACTTGTTCCTATTTTTTTGTCTAGCTCTATGAACCGGTGTTCCTGAGGTGATAGCTTGCAATTCGGATCTAGGTTCCTTTAATTTTTTTTCTAGCAACAATGAATCTCTATACTTTTGACGGCCCTTCCACATCCTAACATCATAACATCCCATATCCACCGTATGTGTGTGATCTGGCTATATCAGATTACTTGATGCTTCGATACTGCCAAACTCTGCCTAACGCTTGGATCGCCAGTGCTAGTGTGTTGTTGTGTCTACTATCCTGTGTGTTTCCCATAGCTTCGCATGTTGGCTAATATCTGCCAAATATGTTGACCTATGAACTTGTGTTATTTCCCCGTGTGACTATAAGAGATGTTGTCCTAGTAATGGATCTTCAATTATACCTATTCTATGCTTCGCTATCTTCTTTGTGTCCTAATGTCTAGGAAAATTAATATTAATTTCTCTAGATTCCTAATAAAGAATGAAATTTGGCAAATGCCTCATTCAAATTCCCTTGGACATATTATAGAAGTTCAAAATTACTCTTTATTTAAAAGATTATGTCATTTATGTCCTCAATAATTATATTCCAAATAACCAAATAAAATTATTTCCTTAATTTATGCACATATAATTAATACATCTTTTCGAGGGTAAATATTTCCAAAACGAAAGCATTTGACAAAATAACTAAATATGAAGCTTTCAATTGGATATTCATTTCTAAATTGAAGTTCTAGTTCTTACTTAGCTCGAATAAACGTTTCAAAAATAGAATAATCTTCGACCACTCTTCAACGTGTATTAAATTAAAAAAAAAAATCCCCATCCATGAATTTTTGAAGTGAAAATCTCAAGGCATGGTCTCTTCAAATAATATAGGTATATATTCATTGGCAAATATTTTTATATATTCAATGTTAAAAAAAAATTAGGAGAAACTCAACGACTTTTAATTTAAATTTCAAACATACATATTGTATGAAATTCTAATTTGAACTATAACATGTGAAAAAATGAATTTCTTTAACTCTGAATAGTGAGGCTTGAGAAATCTAGTAGAAAACTAACACTTATAAAATTGGGCTTACAACAAACTCTCATACTACTTCACTTATCATTGTTTCTATATGGAAAGCTTGATTAGAGGGTATATAAATTCATGTGGATCACTGTTTCTATATGGAAAGCTTGATAAGAGGGTATGTAAATTCATGTGGATCGAATGTATTTTCTATTCTTCTACAAGCATTTTTGCAACTTTCTTATAGTCACAAGGTTTTGGATCGTGTTTTTTAGAGAGAATATTTTAATGAGTATTTTTTCGGATGAATTTATGAAGATGGGTAACACTTTTTGGCAAGAGAGTGTGTAAAAAAAATGTTTTTAATTTCATTGATCCATGTAATTTTAAGCACTCAACCTAGTTATTAAGATCTTGAATGAGTGCTTAAATGATTCCTTGATCTAGGGTTCATGCTAGATATAGCTATTAAGACCTCGATCAAGCCCTTAAATAAGCCCTTGATTGAGAGTTCTTGATGGGCATGGGAAACTCTTGATCAATGTGCTAGATTGGGTTAAGTAAACCCTCAATTGAGTTGTAGAGATCCCTTTTAAAATAAATTTATCATTATGGAACATTCATTATTCTTTATATATTGTGTTAAATTCGTATACCTCCTCTAAGCATGTGACTATATTGAAAACATGTATATATTACACACACAATATATATAAGATAAAATTATGTGATATGATAATGTCAATTAGGTTTAGCTTGGGTGGTTGGGAGGAATGATTATATCCTCCCCACCAAAGTTTAGTTCTTGCAAGTGACATGTTGTTCTCATAATGAGTATATTATTGTAATGGATTTAAGCCTTCTTGATCCTTGAAATGAGGGGAATATCAAGTTGATGCTATATTTCAAGTTCTCAAAAGGGAGTCTAAAAGTAAGATTATTTGACAATTGGGAGTCTTTCAAGTAAATAATGAATGGAAGTACTTGGGGGTTTTCCTAGTTGGGAGTCTTTCAAGTTGATAATTCATTACCCTCAAGTTTCTTTGATAGGATTTGTCAAGGAAATGATCATAAAAGCAAAAACAAAATTTTGGAAGAAAGACTACTACAAGTTTTAAGACATGTTTGGACATTTAGTCTAGTAATTATGTTGGGCTTATGTCTCTTAGATCATTAATGATGCTAGCAAAACAAAATTATGGAAGAAAGACTACTACAAGTTTTAAGACATGTTTGAACATTTAGTCTAATAATTATGTTGGGCTTATGTCTCTTAGATCATTAATGATGTTACCAAGTCAAAATGGATCAGTAAATTACAAATTTATGGCCATACAATTGAAAGAAAATAAATAATAATTTGAATTATCACTTTTAATCACATATACAAAGAACACAACATTGCAACTCATACATTGTGCAGACAAGGTGTCTTACAAGATTCTTGGTTTCTACTATGGGTAGAAGTTTTCGATGGAGACTCAAATGAAAATAGACTTAATATTTGATCGGACATGTACTTAAAAGATAATCAAGGGTTTTAAAAGGTCTTTGAATCACTCGCCCAAGCTTATTTATTTTTGGTATTATTTTTATAAGTTATGGAGAAGACTATAACTCGAATGAACATTTTGATGTGATTAATACTATATATATCCAATTTATTTTTTTTGGACCGGGAAGGTTATTCATTAGTCTATTTTTATTTATTGTATTTCATGTATCACATGAAGAATTTATTCTATATATTTTTTTAAAGGTTAAAATATTATTTTTTCCTTTGAATATATATATATATATATATATATATACTAAGAATATTTTTTTGAATTTATGGTAGCTTAAAATTTTGTTTAGCTCTTGTTAATTTTATTAGAAAATCATCCTCATACTCGATACTAATAATATCTTGAATTTCATGTTACTATATGTAAATAATCATTTATATAATGTGTATGATGTCACACCTAACATTATGTGAGTAGAGATGGATATTAATTGGGTTTTTAGATTAGATAGTTGGGAAGAATGATTATTATCCTTTCCATCTAAATTTAATTCATGCAAGTGACATGTTGAACTCCTACCAAATATATTATTATAATGTTTTTTTTTAATATTTAAAATATTAAATATTTTTTATTAAAAAAAATTAATAACCTCTTACATATTAATATAATAAAATATTATTAATATAATATGTATCATAAGAATATAAAAAAAATTTAAGTGCCAAGTTTTAAATGTTAGATTATAAAAATAAAATTGAAATATTCATTTTTATGTAATTTTTAACTTTTAAAATATTATTATTAATAATTATATGTCTCATAAGGATATACAATTTTTTTATTATTAATAATTATATGCCTTACAAGGATATACAATTTTTTAAGGGCCAAGTTTTAAATGTTAGATTATAAAAATAAAATTGAAATATTCATTTTTATAGGTTGTAATTTTTAACTTTTAAAATATTAATAGTTAACATGATAACAGAATATAAATGATGAAAAATAAATTGTAATTTTAAAATATTAATAATTGGATTACTCATTGTTATTATTATAAGTTTATAATAGAATTAGTAGCTATTTATTATTATTTTTTTAAATATTTTAATATAACAATTATATATAGTTTTTTTCTTTTATATATTTTTGAATAGTTCAAAATCATGAAAAAAGTTATTAAATCTTTTTTTATTATATGTTTTTATTTTAAAGATTTAAATGTTAAAAATTAGAAATTTCAAAAATAAGTAGAGCATTGTAAACTAGTAACAATGTTAAGGTTCTAACCCACAAATAGGTAGATCAATGTATTCGGATGTAATAAAGGTCAATATTAATAAGGCTTTTCAATAAAATAGAATAAGGCGGATGTAAGAAGACCTAATAGAAGCTTCCGCTTCTAGAAGGATCTTCCTCTAGATGCTTCTCTTAATAGACATATTTAGTATAAATAAGGGTCGAGGGTATGAAAACCCTAGCTTGAAGATTATTGTAACAGAGCATTGCTCGACTGGAGGTTGCCCCCTCAAAGAGGCCTGTGAACATTGCTTTATGAATCAAAGTGCTATTTCAGTTGTTGTTCTTATATTATTTATGTGTTATTGTGGAGATTATGTTGGTTATATTACTGTTATTTTGCCATTTCTAGCATTTTATTTATGTTCTACGTATTTATTATATCTGGTATCTTGCAAGTGGTATCAAAGCACTTTCCTTGGCAAAAATTGTGGGTATTTTTTTTTTCAGGGTAGAGACGTATTTCAGCATCTTTAAGCCACAGAGATCTGTCGTTATGCGTATAAACCTGCGGTTGAGGGATTCATACATGCAGGAAATACAAGTGGTTCTTAAGCATACATTTGTTGGCCGCCCTTGTAACCCCTGTTGGTACCCCTTCGAGTGGTAGTGCATCAAACAACACTTGTGTACGGATCGGCCTAGATTTCCCAAAGCCCTCTTTAGATAAACCTATCGGCTGCTGGACTGCTATAGTGTCACCGAGAACAGCACTTGGGAAGATACGCTCTAGTATCTGGGTAGTCGGGTAGTATGGCTAAGGGTACGGTCTATCCTCCTTAGTTAGTGCCTTGAGATATTGGGCCAAGTACTATTGTTGGACCCTACACGTATATCAGAGAGCTATAGCACAGGGAAAACCCTTGTCTGTAGAACCCTTGAATACCTTTAACCCTTGGGGAACATAAACATAAACATAAACAAATTAAACCGGCGAGATCTATTATCGCGCATCTATTTTCGGGTTGTCAAGTAAATACACATTTCTTTTTGGTTAAGAATTTGGGGATTTCAGCACTGCAGCATTCTTCAGACCAAAGTATAACCCCACAACTGTAAGA
>JASDQU011245915.1:43673-56334 GCA_032191745.1 Picea mariana | reverse complement strand
AGCAAGAACTTTTCCTTCTTTTTCAAATGTAGGTGAACGAAGAAGCTGAAGAGACTGAACAACAAGCATTTGAAAATGCCATTATGGAGGTACATAGACAATACAATTTGCGAAGTAAGAAGACGGATAAAAATTCCCAAAAAAGGTAACCGAAACGAAGAAAGTGGTCAAAACCAAGAAAGCCCCTGAGCCTTCTACCAAAAAGATCCCTGAGAAAGGTAATGCTGAAGCTCCAGCAAAAAGAAACCTTACCATTTTACAAAGATCAACGCAGACTGAGGTTTCATCAACCAACCCTCCAAATACTTCTGCCCAGAAGACTATAGTGGACAAATTAGAATTGTTGAGCCAAAGCAGAGCACCTACTCCTTTCAGCCTTGAAGGGGAATTAGCCAAAGTGAAAATTCCCATTCCCCTTTCCGAGTTGATGAGTAAGGACGCTTACCAGTCGCAGGTGATCAAAGCGTTGAGCATTGAACCTGATATAGGCACAAAGGCCTTAACCGTTGGATCGACGAATCATTCAGACACTGTAAATCTTAACGACAATCAACCTGAACTCTTGTTTGGCCCTGAAGTTGATGGTCAGACTGACAATGGTGTTGTCGCTCCTTTTTACATCAACCTTAATATACACAACCTAATTCTGCATAATTCTGTGTTAGATTCAGGTGCTTCCCATAACCTAATGCCTAAAGCAGTGATGGAAAAATGGCACCAGACCTTATAAGGACTTACACTCTTTTGACTCCAACAAAGTCAAATGTATTAGATTGATCAAGGACTTATGTATCACTCTAGTTCAAATTCTAGAAAAAAGCATGGTTATGGATGTTGTGGTCGTGGACATTCCCCCAAAATACGGTATGTTGTTGTCCAGGTTCTGGGGGGCCAAGTTGAAAGGTACTCTATAGTTGGATATGTCGTATGCCACCATCCCAGTATTCGGACAATAGAGAAGACTGTACAGAGAGACGCTGATAAAATACATGGTCAGTAGCCAAGAAAGGCCACATAAATATCCTCTGTACTATGTACATTCTAACCTAGATTCCTTTATCCTATATAAAAATGGCGATACGGGAGAGAAAATCGCTCAGCTAGAAGAAGATACACTTGGTCCGAAAAAAGGCCAAGAAATCGCTGAGGCAGAAAGAAAGAAAAACGTGATAAGTGAGAAATTGCCAGCAAATTTCTGGAGCATGGACTTCGATGGAGCTGTAAGCAAAGAAGGAGCTGGAGTAGGAGTTTGGTTGCACAATCAAAAATCCAGGTATTCGGAAAACCATTCTTACAAATTGAATTTTCAATGCACTAACAACATAGCCGAGTACGAAGCTTTGATGCTCGGTCTGAAACTACTAAAGAACGTTGGTGCCAAACAAATCATGGTAAGAGGGGATTCCAAATTAATTATCAAACAAATTAAAGGTGAGTATGTAGCAAAACATCCCTGTTTCAGAGCTTATAGGAATTTTGTTTTGGATGCCCTTAAATGTTTCACTGAATTCGATTTGCAGGTGATGACCAGGGGACATAATATTTTAGCAGATGGGTTAGCTACGTTAGTAGCTATGTGCAAGATACCTTTTCATTCCACTCACCCATACATGGTGGAGGTGAAGTGCAGACCGACTATCCCAGACAACATCAGATACTGGTAGGTATTTGGGAATGATGACCAAATTGAAGAGTTTCTACAATGTTAAAATGATTTCGAGTGTACAAACATAGACTTAGAAAACGATGATGAAAATGTGAATAAATCCAATTTTGGAAATGACAGTGTAAATAAGATAGATTCAAGAGAGTTATGTGAAGATGAGATAGAATCTGATGTTTTGCATTTAAAAAGTAACGTTTTACCTAGGGGTTTAGTTCCTTTAGAAGACCTTTTTGATTTTAATGATGTAGCCAAAAAAACTAAAATTGAAGCCAGTGGGAAAGAGGTTGAAGACGTTAACATAGGGACAGAAGAGAAACCCAAGATAGTCAAACTTTCTAAATCCTTACCTCCTGAGCAAAAATTCAAATACATTGAACTTTTCAAGGAATATACGGACGTGTTTTCTTGGGGTTACGAAGATTTAAAATCTTATGACACAAGCATCATACAACATAGGATCCCGATAAAAGAAGATCAAAATCCTTTCAGATAGAATATTAGGAGAATCAATCCCAAGTTACTTCCCCTGATAGAAAAAGAAATCAAAAAGATGTATGATGCTAAAATCATAGTTCCCTTACAATTTTCCAAATGGGTTTCAAATCTAGTCCCAACCCGAAAGAAATCTGGGGAAATCAGGCTTTGCATTGATTTTCAAAACCTGAACAAAGTTTCTCTAAAGGACAACTACCCATTGCCAAAAATGGACCACATATTACAAAGGGTAGTTGGATCCAGTCGAATCTCCTTACTGGATGGTTTTTCAGGCTATAACCAGGTTCTCGTTCACCCATATGAACAAGAGAAAATAGCCTTCACAATAGCTTGGGGTACCTTCATGTATGTGAAAATTCCTTTTGGGTTGATGAACGTTGGGGCCACTTTTCAAAGAGCGATGGACATCTCTTTTGTGGAGGAACTTGGTAAATTTATTGTCATTTATCTAGACGATGTAAATGTGTATTCCCAATCCGATGATGAGCACTTACGACATCTCAAATGAGTATTCGAGAAATGCAGGAAATTTGGGATTTCTCTGAATCCTAAGAAAATCCTTTTCAGATTAGAGGAAGGAAAACTGTTGGGGCACATAATCTCTAAGGACAGAATTAAGATAGATCCCAGCAGAATAGAATATATTTAGAAACTAGAACACCCAAGGAATATCAAAGAATTACAATCCTTCATTGGGAAAATAAACTTTCTGAGAAGATTCATACCTAACATGGCCGAGCTTCTCAGGATCACAAACATGTTAAAAAAGGACACAAAAATAAAATGGTACACTGAATCTAAGTAGTCTTTTGAACAAGTTAAACATGCACTCACACAGGCTCGAGTCTTGATAAGTCATGATTTCACCAAGGATTTTTACCTTTTTTCTTTTTCTTCTGAACATACCATTGCAGCGGTATTACTACAGAAAAACAATGAAGGGTATGAACATCCCATAGCCTTTTTCAGTAAAGCATTAAGAGATGCTGCTTTGAATTATAAAATAATGGAGAAACAAGCTTTTGCCCTGGTAAAAGCTATAAAGGATTTTAGAGTGTATATTCTCCATTCCCACACCATCCCATATGTTCTGAACACGGTAATAAAAGACATTTTAACTCAGGACAATCCAGATGGTTGAAGAGGAAAATGGATTAATATCATTCTGGAGTATGACATAGAGATTAAGCCTACTAAACTGATTAAAGGTCAAGGTCTAGCAAAGTTAATGGCTAAATCCAATTTCCATGCTCTTGATATTAATTTCTTAGCTGCAGTAGATGAACAGAGAGAGCAGGCGACTCCAAGCGTGAAAGAGGTATTTTTGAACTCTCCATGGTACATAGACCTAATATTTATTTTGCATAACTTACAAGCTCCCCCTGATCTGACCAAAACTAAAGCTAGGTTTTTGAAATTGAAAGCATTAAAATTTTGCATTCTAGAAGGCAATCTATATTGGAAGGATCCTAGAGGTATTTTGTTGAATTGTCTGTTAAAAGATGAAGCTGACAAAGTATTGCAAGATTTTCATGTAGGAGACTGTGGTGGTCATCTGAGCTGGAAGACCACAGCTAATAAAATTCTCAGAGTTGGGTTCTATTGGCCTACGCTATTCACTGATGTGCATCAGAAAGTGACTTTGTGTCATAAATGTCAGATTTTCGAGGGTAAAAAGAAGCTCCTTCCTTTTCCCTTAAAACCAATCTCTGTTGAAGCTCCTTTCCAGCAATGGGGATTAGACTTTATCAGAGAAATACACCCTCCTTCTTTGGGCCAGCACAGGTGGATTCTTACTGCTACAGACTATTTCACAAAATGGATCGAAGCTGTACCAAGCAGACAAGCTAATGATTCTGTCATTATTAAATTTCCTGAAAATAATATCTTGTCCCATTTTGGTTGTCCTAGAAAGATTATAACTGACAATGCAGTTGCTTTCCAATCTAAGAAGCTCATAGACTTTTGCAACCGGTATCATATTGCTTTGGGTCATTCCACAGCTTATTACCCTCAGGGAAATGGGCTGGCGGAGTCATCAGATAAGACTCTGGTGAACATTATTAAGAAGACTTTGCAAGAAAACAAAAAGTCATGGCATAACAAGTTGGTTTTCGCACTATGGGCCGACAGACTGACCACCAAGAGGTCAATTGGGATGTCACCATATCAGCTGGTCTATGGCACTGAAGCAGTTTTTCCCACTTCCTTAGGAGTTCTTGTCATGAAATTGCTGCAAGAGATGCAAGCTAAGCCAAACGACTCCCAAAGAAGGATAAACCAGATGATCCACTTGCAGCAATCCAGAAAAGAAGTATACAACAAAACTCAGGTTGTCCAAGAAAGAATTAAGAAGATCTTTGACAAAAGAACTAAAGAAGATGACTTTGAGCTAGGTGACTTGGTTCTGAGATGGGATGCTCGAAATGAGGATAAGGGGAAGCATGGAAAATTCGACAATCTATGGAAGGGACCTTACATGATTCAAGCATTCAGAGAAAATAATGCCTTCTTACTAAACAACAGTGATGGGACAAATATGCCAGGAGGACCTATAAATGGCAGAATGCTGAAGCACTATTCACCTCCTCAGTAGGGACCTGTAGTCACACTTTCCATTGTACAAACCATTTTCATTTTGCTTACAAGTTTTTGAGTGAATAACTTTGATTAGATGGTTTAAGCCCACAGAGAAGGCCCTAAGCCACTGAACATTGTCTTCAAATTTTCAAGAATAAAACCAATCAAGCAACAAAGGCAACTATGGAGAAAGGTTTTCAGAACATCAGGAAACATGATTCTTCGCACTTCACAAGGAGAGTACCATTCCCAGGTGGAGCCAGTGTTATAACCCTATAATTTATAGGATCAACTGGTGACTGAAATGTTATCTCTTTAGTGTTTTTGTTTGTCAAATGATTTTCCATTCTGCAAATAATTTGAGAAAAGGAAAAAGAAAAGAAAAGAAAAAGAAAAGGAAAGAGAAAAAAAAAAGAAAAGAAAGAGAAAAGAATAAAAGAGGACATAAAAGAAATTCAATAGAGCCCCATGCAATAACAATGATTTGGTCCATACCATTCAAGCATGGCCAAGTTCTTTTAAATTTATGTTGATAGGAGTAGTGAATAAGCTTGGCTAAACTGTTTAATCTTAGCCAGGTGATTTAGGTTAGCTAGTGAATAAATTTGACCAAACTACCTAATCTTGGTCAGATAACCCCAGGATAGAGTAATTTCTTAGTCCAACAATTTAATCTGGGTTAATTGTCATAGGAAATTAGGTTAGAGCATAGGGTAGTTTGCTTTATCTCAATAAAACAAGGATGATGATCATTGTTGAACCATATCTTTGAGGTTTAAAGGCCTGATGTTTAACCCCCATGGTGATAAAGATAGGAAAAGCTCGGACAAACCCACAAAACTCACTTATCCTAAATTTCTGAGAAAATATGATGTTGCGCTCATCGAATAAAGACTACGCATTGATGAACGGCTGGAGAGCAGGCGCCCAGATCTACGGTTGACAAGTCTTTCCTAACCCCCCCGACCGTTCTACCTCTAAT
Organism: Picea mariana; assembly: GCA_032191745.1. Lineage (NCBI taxonomy): Eukaryota > Viridiplantae > Streptophyta > Pinopsida > Pinales > Pinaceae > Picea > Picea mariana. The sequence continues at coordinate 50,611 of JASDQU011245915.1, read as the reverse complement.
GGTGGGGAGGAGGTCCAGAATCGGAGATAATGAAGGCACACATCTAAATGAATGAGGCACCAACGCCTTCATCAATGACTGAGATTGAATTCCAGACCCCCCCCGACCATTCTATTTTTAACGGAGGGGAGGGGGTCTGAAATGTTGGTTAAATAGCACGCATAGATCTACGGTCCAGGAGCAGGTGCGCTGATGGATGGCTCATGCTGTTTTTCGGACCCCTTCGACGATTTTGTTTTTAACGGAAGGGGGGGTTCCAGAATGGATTGTTTTCTGTCGGGCCCTTTATCTCTACGTGGCAGGAATCCATTGTTTCTGAATCCCACCGCCTCCCACGGTCTGACATACCCTGTCACCCCATGACGTCATTTTCCACATTCTCCCCTAAAGATCATATCTCATTACTTTGTTAGTCCTCTCACCCTGTTACAAGTCCCTTCACCATGGTCAAGTCACAATCAATACCTGCCATGTCACCCAGTGGTATTCTTCAGTCATTGTCACCTGCCATCTCACGCTCTAAACGACCTGTTGGCCATTTATTACTGCCTAACTTATCTGTTAACCTGCTGACCTGCCTCCTGTGCCCAACGGGTATCCGTTTTCTCAAAACTACCTTCACCCTTCATTCCCTCATCATTTACTCTATCGTCGCACTAGAGAATTCTTCCCCTTTTTCTTCTCTGTTACAATCAGTGGCCCAAAGCCACAGTCATCCCCGCTAACCATTTTGTTTTACTTGCAGGAGTTGTTACAGTGATGGAACCAAAATCAAAGAAAACAGAGGCCAAGGAAAATCCTTTCCTCCTTCCTCCTGTCGACCTTGACAGGATCCCTCTGTCTGACAAAGACCATTTAATCGCAGACACCATATGCGAATTCAATTTTGCAGATTTACAGTCATGGCTAAAGGACGTTTTCTTGGACCAAAGTGATGAAATTGGGCTCTGGGAGTCAAACCTTCCCCTGTATCTTTTCCCCCATGTTCACCATTTCTCCGAATTCTCCCTCAAATGCCAAGCCCATTACATCCCTGACCAGAGAGCCATAGTGTCTTCATCAGGAGAAATTATTTTCCTCATTACACCTGAAACCATCGATCGGATGATGCAGATACCCAGAGCCGAATCCATCTCACCGTTCAATCTTGAAATTATCACATAACTGTATCAGAAATTATCATTCCCCCAAAGAGCTCGGATTTTCGAGCTTTTTCTCCCGCAGGCCGTTCAACTCCTCACTACAAATCCCCCGTATCCTTCTTCCCTCTTCTCAGTGAAGGGAAACCAGGTCATCTCGTCGCTCTGCACTCTGCTTGGGTATTTTTTGGATCAATGGGTGGATGAACCCATATTGGATTTTTTGTCCATTTTCTCCACAAATGAGAGACCCACCACTCAGTTTGACTACAACACCTTCTTGGTAGACAACATTCATGAGCAATTCTCAAATTTCACCACAGAAGGCATGTTTCGATATTCCTCAATACTGGCTTACATGTTCATATTCTTTCAAGCGGACAAATTCTCCTTTTCGATGTAGAAGATGGACAAGGATGGGAGGCCACAAGCAGTGACAACGTGGACTTTGCTGCTCTGACACAACTCTAAATAATTCAGCTTCAAAAAATTTATCGAGTAGTTCTACCATCCCATGGTGAGCATGCTCAGTGGAAGACCTGAGCCGAGAATAAATGAGGAAATTCAGAGGATCTTACGCCTTTCAGACCTTGCAAAAAGGAGCGACTGGTACCTGTACCAGGACCACACAGAGATCAGAGTGTATGGGTGTGAATTGGCTCCATACAAGTTACCCAAGTGTCTGCCCGTAAGGATATTTTCCCTCGAGTACATAAGGCAGATGATCAACTCAGACGACATACATTTTGTGTCTCTGAAAAAGAAGCAACAACTTAGGATCAAAGGGAAAATAGGATCATTCATCTGCAATAGCCGAGGCGTCGGGGAGGAAGCAGATAGATTGTTAAAGGAGATGAATTTTTTTGTTAGCTTCATATGGCATTATGACTCTTGTGGGATAATTTCAGAGATGAGGATTAAAAATAAGAATATCCCATATATTCATACATCTAGGCCTGAGATAGAGAAGTTCGCCAACCAGACAGAATGGGAGCTAAACACTCTGGTTGAGACAGAACAGCAGGACCTTTCGGTCACTATCTCACAGATGACTACACCACAGGTTCCCAAGGAGAAACGGCCCAGGAAGGATACTTCACCTTCCATCACTGAAGTATCGTCTGAAGAGTTCCAATTACACACCAAGAGGCCAAAAACCAGTCAGGCACCTGACACGGCTGGTGAAAAGGGAATTCAATCCACTAAAACTATGGAGGTTGATCGGTCGCTCCTTAGTACAAGAAGCAAACAAATCATGAGTACAGTGTTGACCAAGAAGCCTACAGATACTCCATCAATCAACCAGCCGAGCAAAACATGACCAAAATTCAGTATTTTGGAGAAGTATGATGTAATCAAAAAGAAAAATCAGACGCTGACCAGCAACGCGTATGCTCAGTTCTGGAAGCAAACATCAACTGCACAACACAGACTGTTGTCTGCATTCGACACTGAGAAGGGTAGAATGCACATGGTGTTTATGCAAGCACGGGTGCTATACCCGAATGTAATCACCAATTACAAAAGGGAAACATTCGAATTTCAGACTAAAGATGTGCATCCAGCTGATCAAATGGATCTACACAGACACACTGGAGAAATGGTTTTCTGCACATTGGCACATGCTTCTACTACTGCCTCCAAGTTACAAGTATCTCTATGCAATGTCTAGACGCAATTGAAGTTAGAAAAAATATCATCCTTTGCCAAGGATAATAGGATTAAGACGTTGGAAGAACTAGTCCTCAAGATCGGATATGATCCCTCGAATGTGAAAGCGGTCGAGGAGATGCTCAAAAAATAAAATGTTGATATAGCATCTCTAAGGAAACAGTTGAAACTGCCACCAACAGAAGATTCACAGGCAAAGGAAATAGCGGAGAAAAAAGGGGAAAAGGATGAGATGCTCAAGCTGATCATGGAGCAGAATGCACAGTTGAAGGAAATGGAAGCAGAATTGAAAAAACTAGTGAAAGAGAAGGAGCAGTCAAATCCCATGGAAGTCATTCCACTGAGCGCAGTTCCATTCACAGGAGTGAGCACAGCATCTGTAGCAGAAATTCCCTCAGTAACTCCACTGACAGCTCTGGAGAAAATAGTTGAACTAGCTAAATCCATGGAAGAGATGAATTTGCAAGAGATAGAGATTAGCAGACTTAAAAAGGAGATTGAGAACCTTCAAGAACTCAAATCTTCCTTCCAAACCAGCTACTCCAAGGAGAAACAAACTTCAGACAAGCTTAAACAGGAATTGCAACAACTTCAAAAGCAAACAGTGGCAGACAAAACACTTGCTGAGGTCAAAGAAAGTGTCTAGATGGATATCACCAAGTCCATGAATGAAATATGGCCGATGATACAAATCATGTTCGAGCAAAATGAGCTGGTGCAAAGAAGACAGAAGGCTATCGAGAAGATAAGAGCAGAACTAGGAGAGATTCCCACAGAAGCTACTGAGATCATCAAATTTTTGAATTCCAAAACTAGAGAAGAGCTAGAGGATTTGAAGATTGAAGATAGGAAAGCGACCATCCTTGAGGTCAAGAGGGTCCTGACCAAGAGAGGACTGATGCTATAGTTGGAGGAAAAGGTCTAGACCATGGACACAGGAGTGCAAAGATTTTTCAGCAAGATTGAAGCTCTGCAGAAGAAAGGCCTTCCTGGTATGAGAGTTATAAATGACAAGTTAATGACGCTTGCCGATTACAAAAAGAAACTAGCCACTGTGGTTAAGGATAGCTCAAAATTCTCAAGAATACAAGACAGTATCACGGGAAAGGCATTCTTAGATGCTTTACAGTTAGACATCAGTATACAGCATGAGATCCGATACATCTTCATCATCAAGCCAACTTTTGCCAAATATACAGAGATGGATGAAGTATACCGAAGATTGCTCAAAGTCAGCCTTCCCAGTAACATTCGATGGGAAGAGTTATGCACTCTGATTGAGTAGACGATGAGGTGTCTGAGCCTAGTCAGCTATATAGTCAGACGAGGTCGTGCAGAGGCCTCACCAATGGTTCACCCCAGAAATCAGCATGAAGTTTCAACACATCATCAAGCAGTTTCCTAAATTTTTGTATCTTGTTAAGTTAGTTAGCTAAATTTATATTTGCCACGTCCTGATCTTTAATGATAGGATCGTATGTAATTTTGATTATAAATACTTCAAACTTTGAAGTACTGAGGGTTGATCTTTACGCCGTGCAAGCTACAAAGACTGTAATTTTTGTCAAGAGATCTTTCAGTAATACAAAGAGACGTTTCACAGGATTCTTGCGCGTTATTCATTGGTGATGTTTTCTTTTCTATGTTAAATGTCCTTCTTGCTCAGTTGTCATATTGTTTTCTAATCTAATATTTTAAAAGTAACGCATGTCGCAGTATTTATCTTTTTATACCCCGTTTTCCGACTTTGAAAGGTTTTAATGTTTATCTTATGATATTACAGTGAAGAAATTCTTAAATGCTTCTTCATTTTAATTGATATCCTCATCTTTTATGCTATTCATCACTTTATTGCCAAAGAATCCAACGAATGCATTATCTTGCCCTGTGAAAAGAATCTTTTGTTTATGTTCAAATTTCTATCTTTATAATACAGACCCCTGGCCCAATGGAAGCGTAAACTGTTTTCAGCCAACTTAACAAAAACAACAACAAACCTTTTCAATCATATCTTGTTTAACTAGCCTAATATCTTAAAGTTAAAACATATCTAAATCATACAGAGAGATCCCTCTCTGAAACTGGTAGGGCTAGATTCCAGTTTCGAAGTGGTTGGATAAAGTTACCTCTTGTAAATTTCTTCTACCTTGACAACCTCTGGGAATTTACAGAGCGTGAACAGAGTACAATTAAATAATCTCAAGCATCTTGTAAACATGGTGGAAAACTGTAAGGATGAATTTATGAGATTTGACCTATATCTCACTTTTTAGAAAGCTTTGAAGTGTGACATGGGATTTTTCAACTTTTGTATATTGTTTTTTGGAAAGAAAAAAATTCAAAAGAAGCAACTCTTAATATTCTTGAAACACGTGGCATACCTTCAACTATATATGATGATTTGAAAACATGAAGAAGTTTTCTAGAAGTGATATTCCTTACATTCTTACAAATCTCTAAAGTTGAAGTATCTAGATGGTCATCAAACTTTGTAGGTAGGATAGGTGCCAATTCATAATAGATATTCTATGTTTTTCCCCAAACAAAGATGCAAATACTTGATGTCTACCATAAAGTGTATTTCATCGATAAAAAAACTTAATGCAGTAATGTTATTATTGTTGGTTTCACATCACTGATTTTATCCTATTTAGAATTCAAATGGAGAGCAAGGGATGATTATATTTTGGATTAGAAATTAGTGGGTTTTTGCATACTCAGTTATCTCAAAGTATGTGTTCCATGTGTTACACACGCGCACACACACCTTATATTGCCTAATACCTATAAAGATGAGCAATCTACGCAAATACATGTATTAGACTTTACCTTTCAGAAGTTTTACAGTATTGTAAGTTTTGACTTTACCCGTTAAAAAAATTACATTTGTCAATTTTACTCAAAAATACTATACTTAAACTTTAAAACATATTTTGAGCAATTCAAAGTCAACACTACCTATAAACATATTCATAAAAAAAAACATTATTTCTTATATAAACATATTTAAATGTTAATTAAAAAACCTGGCACATCTCTCTCACCTAAATTATAAAGTTTATGCTTACGAAATCAAAATACGTGGCACATCTCTCTCACCTAAATTATAAAGTTTTAAAATACGTCGCAGATCGCTCTCACCAAAATTATGAAGTCTATCTTTACGAAATCAAAATCTATGTCACGTCTTTCTCACCGAATTTATAAAGCTTGAAAATACGTGGCACATCTCTCTCACATAAATTAGAAAGTTTCAAAATACGTGGGATATCTCTCTCACCTAAATTATAAAGTTTTTAAATACGTGGCACATCTCACCTAATTGGTAAAGTTTATGCTTACGAAATCGTAGGACAGCTCAAGTTGTTCCACTTTGTAATCCAACAATCTCGCGCTCACCACCCCATTCCCATGTTGACAGATTTTTGGCCACAACATGTAAAAGTCTTATGACGCCCTCACTTTTAATAATTGAAAAGAATGTCTGCCGGTTCAAGGTGTCAAATTTAAGGGGATTGGTGTTGGAAACGATAACATAGTTTCAGAAAATTAATATGAAAGTTTGGGAGGTGACTTGACTCACGTAAGTGAAAAGGTGCGTGCGATGCTTTATTTTAGTTGTTTTATAATATTTGTTTGATATGATTTTTAAGATAATGAATTATTTAGAGTTATTTGGATTTTGGATTTATTATGGATTGAGATGGATAAAATATTTGGAGTTGCAAATTTTTACTGAGTGAGTTTTGTGTTTTAGAAAGAGGTTTTAATTTTTACTGATTTTATCCTTCTTAGTGCAAGATACCATATATAATAAATACATAGAACAGAAATAAAATGTTAGAAGTGATAGAATAACAGTAATATGATTAGCATAATCTCCACAATAACACATAAATAATATGAGAACAACAACTGAAATAGCATTTTGATTCAGAAAGCAATGTTCACAAGCCTCTTCGAGGGGGCAACCTCCAGTCGAGCAACGCTCTGTTACAATAATCTCCAAGCTAGGGTTTTCATACCCTCGACCCTTATTTATACTAAATATGTCTATTAAGAGAAACATCTAGAGGAAGATCCTTCTAGAAGCAGAAGCTTCTATTAGGTCTTCTTACATCCGCCTTA
>JASDQU011245915.1:12561-30305 GCA_032191745.1 Picea mariana | reverse complement strand
AGGAAGGAAATTATTTTTTTAGGAGTGTGCACACGTTCCTAGAGCGCGTGCACATTTTTTTGAATTCAATTTTTTTGGGGGGGATTGACAAGGTGTATGTTGACTTGGTTGGCTTAGATTTGGGTCTCTGTTGACAAACCTAGTGGTTCGGTCTATAAATTCATAAAAACCTCCATTTTTGGGAATACCCCTCTATATATCTATCTTTGACATTATTTTTCTATAGGCTAAACAATTTAGTTGTTGACGAAATTATAGACATAGATCGAGTCAACTATGTATATTTCAAATATATAAATTTATTTTTAATTATTATTGTTTACTATTTTTAATATATTTTTGTCTTCACGTATATCAAAATACTAGAATACATACCTCTCTCATTTCCGCTATAACATTTTCTCGTCTTAACCATTTCTCAAATGAGTTATATAAGGCACTAGAGGAGACTAATACCTATGATCTTAAAAACAAATAAATTGTTTTGATCAAATTAAGACCCTTTTATCCTACACAAACAAAAGACAATGTAAGTTCAGACATATGTTGACTTTGATAATTTAAAAAAAAAATACAAAGTTAATATTAAATTTTACAAAAACTACACGACATAAGAAAAACAGGTTCTCTACAAGTATACAAGTTTTTGGAATGAAATTTCATCGCTAAGACACTCAAAACTTGCACGAAGGAAACATATACCTTATATTTTGTTGGAAAAATAAGATACCATTGTTAGAAAAAATTAAATTTGACCTTGTTATTCACAATGTCTATGAATAAAAGTTATATATTCGGAAATCTAATTCAATTTCCTACATTTCATATTTTTGCACCATATTCAAATTCATTATAAAAGTACCTTTAATAATCCCTCCAAGTTAACATATTGTTTTTTTTCCAGGTTTGCATTGTCACTAACGCATCATGAGAGACCATCATTAGCTTGCACTCACCCACAAATGCTCTATAGATTAATAGAAGAATTGGTTCTCTATTAATTAATAGAAGCATCATTGCTCTATTAGTTAATAGAAGAACCAATACCTCATTATTGTTTATTGCACACTTCTGAACATGTGAACAAAGTTGTTTTTATTTAAAACTCCATGGTTTTGTTGATAAGAACATGAGCACCATTACACTTTGTTATTGGAGATGCACCCGTGCGCTTTGTTATTGGGGGTGGATCAGTGTGATTTGTTATTGTGAGAGAATTGGTGCACTTTGTTATTTTGTAGCATCGTGATGCATTTTAGTTCTTATTAAATAAAAAACAATGAGCACAGGTGTGCATGGTCAACTTAGGAGCACCAATATTGTTGACATGAAAATGCACACCGGTTCACTATTCCTATGCAGTGTGCATCATGAACCGTGAAATATTTTTTTTAAAAGAAAACTTACAATGAGAGGATTTGGGATCCAATGCAATCAGTGATCCCATTGCAATAANGCAGTGTGCATCATGAACCGTGAAATATTTTTTTTAAAAGAAAACTTACAACCAGAGGATTTGGGATCCAATGAAATCAGTGATCCCATTGCAATAGATACCAAATGCCCCATATACAAGTAAATAAACCCTGTAAAAATATGTTTCTTAAAAAAAATCTACTTGTGAAATACAAAGAGGAAAACTAAGAGAAACAATCAGGAAACTAGGGCTTCGGCTAATACTGAATATAACTGTGAAACCCTTTTATTTTATCTTTTATAATGCACTGAAATATGTTTGAATAAAAAAGGGGAAATATTGAGATGATGAATAGAATAAAATAACATACCTGAAATTTCTCATTTGCAAATATGTATGTAAATTTTGCTCTTCAAAAAAATCTACCCACTCCAAAGACTTTGCTTGTAAATCTCTCTTGCACAAGTCTCACATCTAAATTTTTAAAAATAATTAAATAATGATTAGGGTTTTAGTTCATAAACACATACATTTTGAAAATATAAAATTCCCGCTCATTTTTCCATTGTATGTTTCAACACATTGATTTGATTTGGTATGTTTTTTAATTTTACCCTTTAACGGTGCACCCGATGGTAATATGTGTCGGTGCATTTTCTATTGGACTGCATTGGGGTTATATTGGTTTCTAAGTGCACTATGGAAGGTTTATGGATTTTAATTTAATTTATTTATTTTTAACTCGATTTTCCAGTGCATTTGTTATGTGAGCACCGATGTGCTTTGTTATTGGGGGTGCACCAGTGCGCTTTATTGTTGGGGGTGCATCGGTGTATCTTGTTATTAGGGGATAAAATATTCTCTTTGTTAGTGGAGAAGAACCGATGCACTTTTCTATTTGGGGAGCACTAGGGCATTTTTTTATTGTGGAGCACCACAATGCATTTGATTTCTTATAAAATAAAAAATAATATTTTAGTATTTTATATTAATAGAAGTTATTGGAAGCATTGGAGTGTTATGTTTTGGATCATTGGTGCACTTTGTTATTGGGGAGAGAATCGGTATGATTTTTTATTACGAGCACATTGGTGCACTTTTTTATTTGGGGAGCAACAGTGTTCTTTGTTATTGGGGGGAAACTAGAAAAATTTTAGTATTATATGTTATTAGCAGTTATTGGTGAGATTTATTTTTTAAGCATTGAGGCTTTATGGTTTGTAAGAGCACTAGTGCGCACAATCAACTTAGGTGCACCGATGCACATTTTTGACTTAGTTGCATCGGTGGTCATGGTCGATTTAGGTCCATTGGTGTAGTGTTTTTAGATGTGCATTGGTGCATATAGTCCTGAAAGGCGCACCGAAAAAAAACCTCCCCAAAAACCTTCAGCCACTTGCCTCTACTAACAACTTCAGCTATAAACAACTATGGGATAATTGTTTCAAGGAGGTTCCATAAAAACCTTCACAAGAAGGTGTTCTCCTTATAGTGATGAAACAATGACAATTGTAATTGCATTGAAAAGATGATTGCAATACAAAAATTGCATATTAGACAGAAAGATTATGTGTAAACATTTTCATGAAAGGATCAAATAAATTGTGTTCTAGATCTTTATACAAGACTAGAAACATCACTATAAACAAAGAATGGACTGATATTCTCGAACAAGATAGTAAAAAATGCATAGAAAAGACAAATTTTGATTCTTAGTGTTGTTCGTGAGATTTGTTCTAGGCTCAAAGAACAATGTCAGGAATCCAAGATAATGATATTTTATGGTTAAGTGCCTTTCTACCTTGATTTTAGAATGAAACTTCAATACATTAATAATTTGGAAACATAGAGGCAGCATCTCTTTCCTTGAGTGTTCATCGATAATCAAAAAATGAAAATAAGAATAAGAGTAAACAAACTTGACAAACAAATCAAGGTATCCAATTTTGATAAATATCACTTTATTTTCAATAGAACAAATATAGAATGTGTGTCTATGAATATGGAATAAAATAAGAGAAAATACACAGATACAGGCCTTGTTCTACTCACAACAAAACAAAGGAAAATATATACCTGAATAGATGTCCAATAAGTAAACTAGAGTAGATGTATTACTAAATTGCATTCATTCAAATCTTAAACCATAGAATGAATAATGATAATGAAATTAGTAACATATAGAAAACACATTACTCAAGGAAATGAGAAGTATAATCTTTGTATTTCTGTAGCAATTTCTATTCAAAAGTTTTTCTTTACATCAGGCAAGAAAAAGCCTCTTTCATATCTCAAATGTATATATTTATACAATTCCTTCATAACCAAAATCGGTTAATCTCCACGTTCCTAGAGCCTAAAACATAAGAAAAACATCTACATGCTTAATTAACATCAAATGGAATATTACAAAATAAATTATTTTACCCTCTTTCTTGCTTCTGGAAACATCATACTTGCTCGCTACTTTAAGGCTTATCCTTTCTTTATTTTCTCGTAGATACAACTTCTATCTATTGATATTTGTATTGAGTATGCATATTCAATAATACAACTACGAACTTAGGGGGCTTGTATTAACTTTTAATTCAAAGTTAAAATCATTTCTATGTACCAATGGTAAATTATTTTGTACTCGGATTGCAACTTGCTAGGGCTTTTGAAATTGTAAACTCTGTTTAACCAGGAAATGATTTAAAATATGCAAGTTGACTTGATTCATCTATTGGATGACATATTTATCATTTAACCTTTTTTTCATTAACATTGAGAGTCCCAATAACTAAATGAACATCATCAAGGCCAATATCATACATTTCTACATCTATAGCTAATAGAGTGTTTAAAAAAGCTACTTCTGCTTCCTAAGCCAATATTTTACTCTCTTCAAGATTATTTTCTGAAGTCTTTATTACCATTTCACCCTTTAATTATTTAAACTCTGAAAACTGAGCAATTCCTGGTACATTTAAACTTTGATTCCACATCATCAATTCTTGAAACTTTGATCTTGTATTAACTAACTCTTTTTCTTTATCAACAATGATTTGTAATGAATCATTGATGATAATATATATTTTTTTAATAATCTCCAAGCTTTCACAGAAATTGTCTTGAGCTAACTGTAAGCCATCATTAACTTAAAGGGCATGTTTCTTAAAAGAATAAATATCAACAATTTCATTTTCAACATTTTTGACTTGGGATTTTAAATTGAGTATCAATGCATATTTCTTGGAAAGAGTATTCTTCAACATTTGTTGATATTGGACACTTGTTCTTAATTTCTCTTCCAGCTATTTATTTTGTTTTTCATAACTTTGTTGGACTTGAGCTAATTCAAAACTAACTCGTTCTTTAAAAATTTCCTTTGTTTGTTTCAAACCATTTTGCAACTAATCAATCAAAAAAAAATTCTTCTCAATATTTTCTCTTAAATTGTCTACTGACCACAAATTTTTTGTTGCAAAATCTCCTAGAGAATCTATTACATGTATTGAAAATTCAGGGTCACTCTGTCCTTGACCATCAAATATCATTTTCTGCCTTTTTGTGATTACACCTTTCTTTTGAATCTCTCTATGCACAATAGCCTTCCTTTTCTTGTTGAAAAAGAAATATGATGAAGGCATTTCTTCTGACTTAATAGGTGTCAGGTATTCAACATTTACTACCTCTGAACCATGTATTTCAAAGCTTGATGCAAGAGGCATTAAGGATGGAATAGGAGATGTAAGTGCAATATATTTCTCTTGAGTATAAATATATTTTAAGGGAGTCTCAGTGTTTGAAACAATTTGAGGAAAAACATGTCCATGCTTCATGAATGCTTCAAATGTTGCCCATTTTTCTTGAAGAGTCTTACTTGGCATATTTTGTTCTTTCTCTATTATATATTTTGATGATGCATTTGGTGTTTTATCAACTTCTCTGGTTTTGACCTCAGGTATATCATACTACTTAGGATTAGAATATGGTGGCACATCTGAAAATGGATTCACATTATGAGTAAAAATTTTCTCTTCTTGTAAAATCTTTGGAAGAAAACTTCTCCTGTGCTTTTGAAAATTGAGAAAATATGATCGTTCCTTATCAAAGAGAGTTTGAATTCTGGATAGAACATCATCATATGATTTCACTCCTATGAAGATATCATCAAATGATGAATCTTTGTAAAAACACATTTTCATGTTGAACTGATCCAAATGAGTTTCAACCACTTTACGAGGATCATGCCTTTTGAATTCAATGGAAGACAATGCAATATCTTCTAAATTTGAAGCTTCAACTTTAACATGTCCAAATTATAACAAAGAATATTCTCCAACCTCTATGGGATAAATTAGCTATACCCTTTTCTGTTCTTCCCTTAATGTAACATCCCGCTCTGGCGCACTGAGAAAACTTATTTTTTGAGGACACTTGCTCACAAGTGATCCGGATTATTATGCTATTAAAACTTTTGATTTTGATTATGAGACGTTATGGGATGATGACATGTTGTTTTACCGCTTGACATAGACAGGTGCTATTGACTGGATTTTACTGAGTGTGCAGGGTTTTGGACCTTAAGGATGCGGAGGAATCGATGGAACCCCTTGGACTCTGGATCGAGTCAGGGAGTGCGCCATTGGGGTTGATTGTTTTACTGTGATATTAGTGCATCTGATTAGATGATATGATGTGGATATGTTCTGACATGATTTGTTGATGATGCAGGCTGATGATAGCTTGCCGACCAGACTCACATATGGAGTAAAGGGGTCACACACGACTACTAGAGATGTTGAGGGAGAGGTGTGGACAACAACCCTGCCATAGCCTACTAGCACTCCCGTCGTGGCTCGAACTGTAGGTTAATGATTACCTAGTTCGAGAGGACCCACGATGCTATGAAGGCAGACTGCAACAGTCGCTCGAAAAGATTCTAAGGGGCGCGTAATAAGGCGGGGGACTTATTCCTTAGAAGCCCTTAGTCTCCCACAAGTTCACTTGGCGGAGTGTTGACTCCAGGGGTTATTGACGTCTACCAATCAGTCAAGGGGCAAGTGGCAGCCTTGGAGCACGTAGTGCGTCCTGAAGGGCACGTCGCACAAAGGTACAGATGAGGCGAGTGGCAGCCTTGGAGCACGTAGTGCGTCCTGAAGGGCACATCACGTTGATGATGATACAGGGATGAACCTAGATGGCCCTAAGACAAATGACATGTTAAGAAATTTTAAAACAATCTCCCTAATCAAATGTCACTTAGTACAAAATCTAAGTTCTAAGTCTAAAATTACGCTATGGGTAAAATTTTGTCTACCTTTAAATAATAATAATAATAATAATAATAATAAAATAAATAAATAAAATAAAATAAAATAATAAAATTTAAATTAAAAACCACTTAAATAATAATTATGACCTTCATAAAATTTTGTAACATGAAGGGAGTAAGAAATTAAATTATTCATAAGAAATAAAATCTGTGGATATAAAATGTAAAGAGGGAATTAATTATTTATATTTTGATCATTTAAGAAGATACTAAATTAATGATAAAAGGGAAAAGGGGTTAAAATCCACACCTTCCTTTTTGAGTTCTAAGTAAAAGGGGAAAGAGGGAAAAATAAATAGAAAATAGGAAACTAGGGAAAGGAGGTAACATAAAAAGGAAAAAGGGAAACTTAAGGGAAAAAGCGGGAAGTCAACTTAGTAAGGAATCCACATTTAAGAGATTTCTAATGTTAAACTGAATTAGCAATTTCATAATAGGCAAAGCCTTTAAAACATGTAAGGGAATCTAGGGACACCTAGGAGTGATTCTAGGAGTAACTTTAGGTGGGTTAGGGAAATAAAGATATTTACTTAATTAAAGAAACCAGTTAATGGAGGAATGTAGGGGATGAGGGACACTTGTACGGAGAAGAAATTTTTAGGATTCTATTTTAAAAATTTTAATTAAATGAGATTTTAGGAAAGAGAGGAAGTGGAAAATTCTATATAATGAAGAAAGCATAAGGAGAATGGGGCATATTCTGTTTGCGTAACGTTACACTGCAGAAATATCAACTTGACTGATTTACTTGTGGGAGTTGGGATACCTAGCTCAGAGAGGAGTGGTAGCTCGGTCTTCCGAGGCGAGATGGGAGCTAGACGTAATCTCTGGATAGTGTGTGTGGCCCCTTTGCAGCTTGGGGGGCTAAGGGGGAAGAAGAGTACTCCTAGCGTTGGCTGGGAAGTACCGGTGTAGTCTCGACGGTCGGTGAGCCGGAGTTGCACGGAGTATGCGGACGACACTTGGAGCAGGCGAACAGGCAACGGTACGCTTCTTCGTTGAATGATAGAATGTTGTAGGATTTATGATTTGGATCTACTTGTTTATTGGATAGGTAAACCGTTCTCTAGTTTCATGACTGAAATTTTTATAGCCTAGCTGTTGATTGGCTGTTTGATTTCCCATGACCTTCGTTTCCCACATGTTGTGACCGCCCTATGTTGTTGATTGTGACTTTGAGGATGTTTAGTCTTTGTCCCTAGCTCGTCAATCCTCGCCTGAGCAGTCAGCCAGGAGCCTGATCTACGGTCGTCACCTTAGCATTAAAAGACCTATGGATCTCAATGCCCTTCTTTTCTCTGTGAGGATGATGAAGTGAAGGACGAACTCATCTGTCCACCTCTGTTGTTGTTCTTGGTTGTTTGATTGTCGTTGTGCCTTCTTGTGATTGAGCGATTCAGCTAGTATTACCATTCCTCTTTGCAACCCGCTATTACCTCTGTGTTTCTGTTTATCTCTGCGATTTACCTTTTTGCAGTTAGTGATTTACCCTCTTATTGGAATGCAACCTTGAAATGGTTTAGACTATGAAATTACCTTTCTAGACTGAAAATTTATTTCATTTTGTTAGCATCATCAATTATTATTTTGTCTGCATTATCAGTTGGTTATTTAGCTGCATTTTATTTTTATGGCAACGCTATCAGTTTTGGACAGTGTCATCCTTAACCCCCTTTAATAGATTATTTTGCACTTAACATGCACATAAACCTAAGACCCATAGCAATAGAAGTATAAGATATTTTCAGACGCAGTTCAACGCTTTCTAATCTGCGTTTTCAGCCTTTGTTTAATCTTCCCTTTTTTCAGCGTATGTTTAAGAAATGAATAATACTTCATTTGGATGCGTTCTTGTTCGAACCCCGAATGCTAGCTAAAATCGGTTACACCTGCATTTTTAGTGAACCCATGCCAACGAACCTTGTGGTTGTATGCCTTCAATTTTGTTACAGTGATATCTTTCCAGCGTTCCCTTAAACTTCGATTCTCCTCGCACTATGATATGTTGCTAGCTGTGTGATTGAAACTAGCGTTTTGCATGCTTTTGTCTATGTTGATCTCTTAAGACAGCTCCCTTTTACCTTTATTACCAAGCGACCTTATGGCATTCTTACCAGCCGGACCAATAACCACACCACGATTGAACATGGATGGAGGTTAACACTCTGACCTCGTTTTTTTTACTTGGGCATTTAATTGGGAGACTCTACAGTGGGTCAATGTTCGCTACCTCGTTTTACTGATAGCAGTTGTTTCTCCTTGGTAACTTCCTTAACTTTTCCTTAAGATTTAGTCGTATCCCTTGAGATAATCCGACCCTTACAGCCCAACGTGTTTTGAAAGTGGCAAGTTACACGTGGTTGGGAATTTCAATGCAATTTGTTGGTTCACGACTTTCTTTTCTTGGTCATTTAAAGTTGTTCTTGTTAATAATAAAATGATAATTAAACTTAAGGTGCACTAAGCTCCAGCTGTGCACAGTGGCATTCCTTCTGGTATGCGTATGGCACCAATTCTGTTCATTTCTAGATGGTTTGTCTACATTCATGTGCATAATTAATGACAGCCATAAATCTTTTCATAGTTTGGATGTTCCTATCCTTTTCCAATAATTCTCGCTTAAATGGATGCCTTGGACACGTGGTGGCCTTGTGATCTATATTGAAGGCCTATTTAAACCATAAATTTGACCTGTAGTGTTGAGTAAGGGTAGGTGTTGACGAAGTTGTTTTTAGCTTGCGCTTCCTGTTAAGGGTGTGGTTGTTCATTTCAATTAATGTTGTACTAGGTTGTAAACCTTTTATGTGCTTGGTCTGCTTGTGTCGGGCGAGATGTAGACACCTCCTTGTTCCTCAGAATAGCCGCCAGCCCTGAGACCTTAAATGGTCAAAATCGATGGGAACCTAGGCTTGAGCGTTGCTTATGTGTCCTAGAGGTCCTAACCATTGCAGGGTAGGACAGGCGGGTAGTCAGTCTTAATCTTGTTAGGTCTTCATGTGGTTGTTGCATGAGTTGTTGCGTGGTGGTGTCATCATGTTGCGTTGTTGAGTAATGTCATGTTTACCTTCATACACACACCCACAAAAAAACAAAAAAAATTGCACTTTTTATGAGAGATTGTGGTCGCAACAAAATGGGAGGTTTGTTACATATGGTATCAGAGTGGGTTCAACCCGCAACTTGGGATCGCTATGGATTTCATTGATATGAATGATTGATTATACTATTGCTGATCGAGTTGACCTGTGTGCGTTCAGGTAATCATGGTTAGAGGATGTCGCGGAGGCAAACGACGGGGTACTAGGGGAGGAGGCGCAATGCCTCTAGTAGCATCCACACCTGAGGGGTCTAACCCCCAAGGAGATGAGCAGGTTCTCAGACAGGAGAAGATAGTGGTTGGTGATGTAGTCGGAATGATGAGATCTTTTCAGCGCATGTCTGAGGCACTGATCAGTCGTTTGGACAAAGATGAGGCCAGGGTTAGTACTGGTAGAATTCACCGTGAACTCGAGAAGTTCAAATTTCCTGAGTTCTTTGGTGACCCGGATGGCGCAACCGCCGAGGCATGGTTGGAGAATATGGTGATGTTCTTTGCACTTCAGGATTATACCCCCAACATGAAGGTCCGCATGGAAGTCTTTCAACGGAAGGGGAGTGCTCTTCTATGGTGGAAGATTCTCCTACCGCAGCTGAACATGGTCGTCGAAGACGTGTCATGGGAATTATTCAAGGAACGGTTCCGAGAGAGGTACCTTTCATAGGAATTCATTGAGCGTCAACTCAATGAATTCAACGCCTTACGACAGGGAGGTTGTACGGTGCCCGGGTATGAGGCCCATTTTATGGAGCTGCTCCGGTATGCTCTACACCTTAACACTGAGAAACTTAAGGTCAACGGGTTCGTGTTCGGCCTTAATGGCAGCCTACGTGCAAAGGTTAGGATTTTGATGCCCCAAACCTTGCATGATGCCATCCAGAAGGCCCTCATAGCAGAGGAGGATCTTATCAGTGGGGGTCAGACCAGGACTCCAGCGAGACCAGCAGGGCAGGTTTCATCTAAGGCACAACAGCATTAGACACTAGCCAGACATATGCCAAGATATCGTGGCCTCCAGAGGGGATCCACTTTCACTACACCCCGGCGACCAACACCTCAACAATGGACACATTATCGGGGACCACAACATTAGCAGTAGCGCCACCTGTAGCAGAAGCAATTTAGGCCTGTTAAGAAGAATCGACTAGGGTTCCAGGCCGGTGGTCCGTCATTTTCTACTTCGGGCACTAGGACTACTGGGTTGAAGAAGGGGTGTTGGACGTGTGGGGAGCCACACTACTAGCGCGACTACCCTATGGAGAGGACCAGAGCATCCGGATCATATGGACCCACTACCATGGGAGATATGGGCAAGGCCCATCAGATTCATGCAATGGTGAATAACCGCCAGGCAGAGCATCATTCGACTATGCTGGAGACGACAGGTATCATCGGCGACCAGACCCTTAGTATTTTGATAGATCTTGGTGCTACTGAGAGTTTCATTTCTGGTGCAGTGCTAAAAAGGATTAAGGTAAAGGAAGTCGAACAGGATGAGTTTAGCTTTGTAGAGATGGCTTTGGGAGCCAAACAAAAGGTTGGAGGAAAGGTTATGAGCCGTGTCCTTAACCTGGGGGAGTTTGTCACAAGGGCCAACCTGTACATCATTATCTTAGGATCTTATGATGTTGTGATTGGTATGGACTGGTTGGAATCGCATGAGGCGATACTCAACTATAAGACAAAACAGTTGAGCTTGGTTGATGATGAGGGACAAGGATGTGTGATTGTAGGACGAAACCAGGGAGTTTCCCTAAGGTTCATCTCTTCCCTATAACTTTGGAAGAGCATGCACAAAGGGTGCAAGCTTTATGCGATCCTTGTGTTAAATGATAAGGGAGTAGCAGAAGGTCTAGAACACCTTCCGATGGTGAAAGAGTTTGGAGACATATTTTCAGAGGAGTTACTTGGGATGTCACTAGAGAGGGAGTTGGAGTTTACCATAGACCTGAAACCAGGGACTGAACCAATAGCAAGAATGCCTTATCAGATGTCGACCCTAGAGTTACAAGAGTTGAAAATGCAACTGAAGGAGTTGTTGGACCTGGGACTGATACGTCCTAGTGTGTCACTGTGGGGTGCACCTATTATTTTCATATGAAAGAAGGATAGATCATGGAGGCTTTGCATTGACTACTGTCAACTAAACAAGGCCATGATCAAGAATCAATATCCATTGCCAAGAATTGATGATCTGATCGATCAAATTAAGGGTGTGACGGTGTTCTCCAAGATCGATTTGTGATCAGGATATCACTAGTTACAAATCAAGGAGAATGACGTCCCTAAGACCGCATTTAAGATGAGTTTTGAACATTACAAGTTTACTATTTTACCGTTTGGATTGACAAACGCCCCAGGGGTATTTATGAGTTTGATGAACGGGGTGTTCCGCGAGTACTTGGACAAGTTCATCCAAGTGTTCATTGACAATATTTTGATTTACTCTCGTACAACGAAGGAGCATGACGAGCACTTGCGCTTGGTACTACAGTGTTTGCGAGAGCACAAATTGTATGGGAAGTTGTCCAAATACTCTTTTTATCAATCGAAGATTCACTACTTAGGGCACATCATCTCTGGCAAAGGCATCATCATGGATCCTACCAAGGTTGAGGCTATTATGGAATGGCCTGCGCCAACGAATGTCCCGAAAGTGCGTAGCTTCATGGGTTTAGCAGGATACTATCGACGGTTCATCAAGGGATTTTCAAAGATAGCAAGTCCGATCACGGAGTTGCAGAAGAAGAAAAAGAAGTTTGTATGGACCGAGAAATGTGCGGAAGCATTTCGTAGGCTCAAGGAATCGTTGACAACAACACCAATACTAAAGGTCCCTGACATGGACATGGACTTCTTGGTATGCACTGACGCATCCAAGGAAGGATTGGGAAGAGTCTTGATGCAAGACGGACGAGTAATCGCTTACATTTCAAGGAAACTAAGAAGGCATGAGGAAAACTATGCAACACACGATTTAGAGTTGTTGGCCATCATATATTCCTTGAAGGTTTGGAGACACTACCTTTTTGGATGAAAATTTGAACTAAAGACTGACCATTGTGGACTACAACACATCTTTACGCAAAGCGGCCTAAACGTGCGACAACGATGTTGGTCAGAATTGCCTAGTGAGTACAACTTTGAGATTACTAACATAAAGGGAACAGTGAACCGAGTGGCAGATGCTTTAAGTCGGAGACCAGGCATCTTTTCAGTGTTGCCTCTTCAAGCAAATCTACGTGAAAAGATTCTAACTTTACAGCGTGACGATGACTGGTACAAAAAGGTCGAGGGTTTTATCAAACAAAACACAATGATGGTACCCCGATTTGAGGGATTTTCATTTGATAGCGATGGCTTATTAAGGTTTAAAGGTTGGATCTACATACCGCCAAACGATGAGTTGAGGATGTTGATCCTGAGTGAGGCTCATAGAGCAGTTTATATGGCTCACCTAGGAGTCACAAAGATGAGGGAAGACCTTAAACCCTTATTCTTCTGGAAGGGAATGAAGACCGACATAGTCAACTATGTGGCCAAATGTCTAGAATGTCAGTAGGTAAAGGCTAAACATAGACACCTAGCAGGATTACTACAACCACATGCCATTCTAGAATCGAAATGGGAGGTTATTTCGATGGATTTTATTGTTGGATTGCCACTGACGGAAAGGAGGAATGACTCATTTTTGTAGTAGTAGACACTCTGATGAAGAGTGCTCACTTTATTCTTGTGCATATGACGTATCAGGCACCTGACATAGCTAGAGTTTTCATCAATGATATTGTGAGGCTGCATGGCGTGCCTAAGAGGATTATACCCGATCAAGGATCGATATTTACTGGACGATATTGGACGAGTTTCCAAGAGGCCTTGGGAACCCAACTTAACTTTAGTACTAGGTATCACCTGAAGACTGGCGGACAGACCAAATGAATGAACCAAACCTTGGAGGACATGTTGCGCATGTATGTGATGGACCAACAAAAGCATTGGGAATAATTTTTGACACTAGTGGAGTTCGCTTACAACAAAAGTTACTAGAGCACCATTAAGATGGCGCCTTTCAAGTTCCTTTACGGGTGACCATGTCAGACACTCTTGAGTTGGGATCGGCTTGAGGATAGGGTCCTAGTGGGACCAGAAGCAATCCAAGAAATGGAAGAGAAAATCCAAACAATAAGACAAAGGATTAAAGAAGCGTGGGATTGACATAAGAGTTATGTCAATGCGCACCGTGTCGACCGTAGTTACGAGGTCAGCGATCGAGTCTTCTTGTGGGTTAAATCGCATAAGAGTTCGATCAAGTTTGGGAAGGGACATAAAATCTCTCCTAGGTTCGTGGGAACTTTTGAGATTGTGGAGAGAAAGGGGCCCAGAGCCTATTGACTAGCCTTGCCTGATTCCTTGAGGCGTATGCACGATGTTTCTCATGTATCTGTTTTGAGACATTATATTAGTGATCCTACACATGTTATTGACATGAGTTCCTTACAGGTATCAGACGAGGGAGCACTCACGGCTAAGCCAGTCCACATCTTGGATCATCATGTTTGACAGCTATGACGTCGAACGGTAGATCAAGTCAAGGTCCAGTGGGAAAATTATAGTCCACACTTGGCGACCTGGGAGGACGCATATGATATGCATCAACAGTTTCCATTTTTTTTTTATAGATAGACATATGATACTATGATCCACTTTATTTCAGCATATATACTGTGAAACTTGGGGATGAAGTTTAGACCAAGAGGGGGTGTATGTAACATCCTTCTCTGGCGCACTGAGAAAACTTATTCTTTGAGGACACTTGCTCGCAAGTGATCTAGATTATTATGCTATTAAAAAATTTTATTTTGATTATGAGGCGTTATGGGATGATGACATGTTGTTTTACCGCTTGACATAGACAGGTGATATTGACTCAATTTTACTGAGTGTGTAGTGTTAGTAACAATTCTTGTCCTGGGGCACAAGAGTATTCAGGTTTGCAAGTTGCACGAGAAGTGCTTAATCGCAGCATGGAAAAATCTCATCTTAGGCTTCCAAGCACATAAGTGGGTGAAATTATATTGTCGATGGTCCAGATTCATCCATAGGAACAGATCGACGGTCAGTGGGGAATCACGGTTAGTGGAGTTGCGCAGAGATTAGCGTGATGGATAACACCCATTTTTCATGCAAGAAAGGATAGAAGCCATCCATCCAAAGGATGTGTGGCGCAAGATCTAGTCACGTCGGCATTTCAGCATTCGGGAGTTCGAAGGGTGAGGGTTCTGTGTCACTCTACATCTTGAAACCCTTAACCCCGAAGTGCCGAAAGCACCCAAAGTCGAGCCCGCAGTATCATGAAGCAGTCTCAGCCATCCATCTAAAGGGGACACCTGGTGCGCGATTAAGCTCCTCGCCTTTTCGCCCATCGCGAATTTGAAGCACAAGGAGCAGATCCTTCATATCCCTGAGGCGCGAAGCGCCAAGAGCATTCAGGACTCGGGCCCACGGTATCGCCAAGTAAGTTCAGGACCATCAGATCTGAGAGGGACGCGTGGCACCCAATTAAGCCATCTCGACATTTTGTTGATCGCAGCTGTGGTAACCAAAGATCAACTCTTCCTATTCACGAACGTCGAAAGCACCTTTTGAAAATAAACGCAGGGTCACAGCCCATGGTCACTTGGGAAATAAAAGAGTTGTGCAAGAGGGGCCAAAGGCATCGATTTTAGTCACAGAAGGGATCATCGTGATCTCCAGGTGCCATCTGAGTCAACCTCAATCCTGGTTATCGCTTGGAGTAAATGAAGGAGAGAGGGGGTGGTTGAAACCTCTCCTCACTCATTAAGCATGAAGTATGGAGAATCTGGCAAGCTGTCTTCCCGAGAAGGTCCTGTGTACCGTTTTTTTCCAAATATGCCATGCCAAGTCCTCGACCAGCTAGAGAGGTCTGCACACGCTAACTCAGCACTTAATGGCTCAGCTACTCCCCTTGCAGGAGCCATGCATAGTTAAGGTGGAGTCTGATGAAGAATATCCATCCAAGTTTGACTGAAGGGACACCATGCCTTGGATGACTGAGCACGCCTCTATTAGGTGAATTTTTCTGAGTATATAGACTCAGTATTTGTATTTTGTAATCCATCAATGGTTGAGCAAGGCTCCCGGTTGTAAAACTTTAATGAAGCATTGTTATTTTGGTTATGCATGGACTTTTGAGACTTCTTTCCTTATGAATGTCAGTTTCTTTCACGTCTTTGTTTACACTGTGTTAGAGCAGCTCGAAATTGGAGGATCCAGTCGAGTTGTAATTGTTATAGGATGATGTAGGTTGGATCACTGTAACAGTTGCATTATTTCTAATCGGTCTCTGTGATTTTCTTATCGTTGAACGACTTGGAATTGGAGGATCCAGTCAAGTCCCCTTTTCAGTTTCTCGAAGCCCTGAAACAAGAGGATCTTGCATTCAGAGTTTTTCTTCTATAGACTGCTGAAAGGCCCGTTGCCTGAGGCAGTTTGCTCGCTCTTCTTACCAAGTATTCCATGTTCTCATCTTTTAATCAACTCACTGACTGAAGTTAGATCAAGACCTCCTTTGTTCCTTACATACCAGACCCAGTCTCTGAGTTAGAGTGATATCTTCCCGAGTCTCTACCCATTTGATCACCCATTAAAACTTATCGTGACATAAAACTGATGGGCGTTGGGCTCTACTCCTGCAAGCAATCCAGGAGTGACTTCTGATGCTAACATGCAGGGTTTTGGACCTTGAGGATGCAGAGGCATCGATGGAACCCCTTGGACTCTAGATTGAGTCAGGGAGTGTGCCATTGGGGTTGATTGTTTTACTGTGATATTAGTGCATCTGATTAGATGTATGATGTGGATATGTTCTGACATGATTTTTTGATGATGCAGGCTGACGATATCTTGCTGACCAGACTCACATATGGAGTAAATGGGTCACACACGACTACCAGAGATGTTGAGGGAGAGGTGTGGACAACAACCCTACCACAGCCTACTAGCACTCCCACTGTGGCTCCAACTATAGTTTAACAATTACCTAGTTCAAGAGGCCCACGATGTCATGAGGACAGACTGCGACAGTTGCTTGCAAAGATTCTAAGGGGCACACAATAAGGTGGGGGACTTATTCCTTAGAATCCCTTAGTCTCCCACAAGTTTACCTGCCAAAGTGTTGACTCCAGGGGTTATTGACGTCTATCAATCAGTCAAGGGGTGAGTGGCACCCTTGGAGAAGGTAGTGCCTCCTGAAGGGCACATCGCATAAAGGTATAGATGAGGCGAGTGGCACCCTTGGAGCACCTAGTGCGTCCTGAAGGGAACGTCGCGTTGATGATGATAGAGGGATGAACCTAGATGGCCCTAAGACAAATGACATGTTAAGAAATTTTAAAACAATCTCCCTAATTAAATGTCGCCCAGTATAGAATCTAAGTTCTAAGTCTAAAATTACGCTATGGGTAAAATTTTGTCTACCTTTAAAAAAAATAAAAATAAAATACACAAAAAATAAAATAATAATAATAAAATAAATAGATAAAATAAAATAAAATAATAAAATTTAAATTAAAAACCACTTAAATAATAATTATGATCTTCATAAAATTTTGTAACATGAAGGGAGTAAGAAATTAAATTATTCATAAGAAATAAAATCTGTGGATATAAAATGTAAAGAGGGAATTAATTATTTATCTTTTGATAATTTAAGAAGATACTAAATTAATGATAAAAGGGAAAAGGTGTTAAAATCCACACCTGCCTTTTTGAGTTCTAAGTAAAAGAGGAAAGAGGGAAAAAAAATAAATAGGAAACTAGGGAAAGGAGGTAACATAAAAACGAAAAAGGGGAACTTATGGGAAAAAGAGGGAAGTCAACTTAGTAAGGAA